>JBBPBX010021321.1:20097-42495 GCA_038048925.1 Garcialebias charrua
GACCGTTGCGGAGAAAATCCGCAAGGTGGCGGTAGAGGCCAGGGTATCTTCTTCAATTCAAAGCACACATGCTTCTCCTCTGACAGCTCACAGCGACGTGTGGTTAAACACATGCACGCTGAACGGCTGGTTGAAAAGAACAATCTGCAACGGTTATACTCTACAGTTTGCGGAGACACCTCCAAAATTCAACGGAGTGCTGGAAACGAAACTGTCGTCCCCAGGACAGGGAATAATTCTCCAGTCGGAGCTGGAGGAGTTATTACTGAAAAACGCAATTTCCAGAGTCCCCTCGGGGGAGGAGGAAACCGGGTTTTATTCAAAGTATTTCCTGGTTCCAAAGAAACCAGAGGGTTACAGGCCGATTTTAGATCTGTCTTTTTTCAACAAATATATTGTGGCTCGCCCCTTTCACATGCTGACGATAAGACGTGCTCTGGAGTATGTCAGTCACGGGGAATGGTTCACTTCAATCGACTTGAAGGACGCATACTTCCACGTTCCGGTGATAAACAAACACAGGAAATATCTCAGGTTTGCATTCCAGGGGGCTTGTTACGAGTTCAATCGAGTCCCATTCGGGTATGCGCTCGCGCCTCGCACTTTCAGCAAAATCATCGAGGCGGCGCTTCACCCACTTCGTTCCAGAGGAATGAAGATATTATTTTATATCGACGACATTCTGCTCCTGTCCCGCTCCAGGGCGGAAGCGGAAGCACAAACGTCTGCACTGGTGAATCATCTGTCACAGCTGGGGTTCACAATAAACTGGAAAAAGAGTTCTGTGATTCCTGCTCAGAAAATCATTTTTCTGGGGGTAAATCTCTGCTCAGTCAGCATGACAGCTGTCCTGTCAGAGCAGAGGAGGGACTCGCTGACGTCACTGCTCCAGCGTGTTCAGCCCGGCAGGACAATAACAGCTCTGACTGTCATGAGGCTGTTAGGTACCATGGCTGCAGCTCACACAGTGATCAGGTTGGCTCTGCTGCACATGCGCAGATTGCAACGTTGGTTTATCCGTCTGAAACTCGACCCAGTTCGCCACAAATGGCGTCGGATCACAGTACCACAGTCAGTGAGAGCAGACCTAGTTTTCTGGGGGAATCCCTGCACTCTATTGGAGGGAGTTCCCCTGGGCCGAGTGACGTCACACGAGGCGGTCTTCACGGATGCGTCTCTTTCCGGTTGGGGCGGGACTTATCTGTCTCACTCGGTGGGCGGGACGTGGCCAGCGGACACGTCTCTTCACATAAACGTTTTGGAACTTATGTCAGTTCACAAAGTTCTCACACGAGGCGGTCTTCACGGATGCGTCTCTTTCCGGTTGGGGCGGGACTTATCTGTCTCACTCGGTGGGCGGGACGTGGCCAGCGGACACGTCTCTTCACATAAACGTTTTGGAACTTATGTCAGTTCACAAAGTTCTCAAACACTTTGTCCATCTGCTCAGGGATCAGAACGTGTTAGTTCACACGGACAACAGAGCCACGGCAGCATACATAAATCGCCAGGGCGGAGTCAGATCGCTCCAGCTGCTGGACGCAGCCAGAGAGCTGCTCTGTTGGGCTCGCGTTCACCTAAAATCGTTGAAAGCAGCTTACATCCCAGGCTTGCAAAACAAAGGAGCAGATATTATGTCCCGCGGGGGGCCGCTAGACAGAAATTGGGCTCTGCATCCCGAAATAATATCTCAGATTTGGAGCAGATTCGGCAGAGCGGAAGTGGACCTGATGGCGTCTCGCGAGAGCGCTCAGTGTCCCCTGTTCTTCTCCTTAAGTCCCCTGGACGCTCCCCCACTGGGAGTGGACGCCTTTGCCCACAGACCGTGGCCAAAAACTCTAATTTATGCTTTTCCTCCAACCTCACTGTTGCCAGCGGTCCTGGAGAGAGTGAGGGAGGAAAAGTTGTCAATGATCCTGATCGCTCCAGAGCGCCTGAACGCACCATGGTTTCCGGTGCTGCAACAGCTGACGGTGAGATCATGGAGGCTTCCCATGAGAGACGACGCTCTCCTACAGGCAGGAGGAGCAATAAAGAGTTTCCCTGTGGTAGGTCAACATCTACTGGCTTGGTTACTGAACGTAAACGCTTAGAAAATCTTGGGTTTTCTGAAGACGTTATAAAAACTATACAAGGATCACGTGCTCATTCCACTACGACTGTTTATGCGTCAAAATGGTCAGCTTTTCAGAAATGGTGCCTGGATAGAAGCGTGGATCCTTCTTCATGCTCTCTAGGCTCCATCTTGTCCTTCCTGCAGCTGCTGCTAGACAGGAATCTGGCTTTTAGTACGATAAAAATCTATGCGGCTGCGATATCATCTTGTCATGAAGGTTTTAATGACAGGACAGTGTTTAACCACCTCCTGATGAAACGTTTTCTGAGGGGTGCACGTCGCTTGAGGCCAGTCTCTCGTTCACTGGCCCCTCAGTGGGACCTAATTACTGTACTAAGTGCATTAATTAAGGAACCTTTTGAACCGATTGACGAAATTTCTCTGAAATTTTTGTCTTTTAAAACAGCACTGCTGTTGGCGTTAACGTCAGCGAAAAGAGTAAGTGATATGGCAGGCCTGTCGGTTTCTCCTTCCCTTTTAAAGATTCAAGGAGATGGAAGCTCAGCTGAGCTTCGACCCAATCCTGCTTTCATCCCTAAAATCATAACAACTGCTTTTAGGTCCCGTATCATCACTCTTGACGGTTTCTGTCTCCCTCCTCATGGTAATGAAGAGGAGAAACGGCTGCATCTGCTCTGCCCAGTCAGAGCACTTAAATGTTATGTGGCTCGCACAGCAGAGGTGCGTAAATCTGAGAGATTGTTTGTACATTTCAGGAAACAATCTCGGGGTCAACCTCTGACCTCTCAGAGGCTGTCACACTGGTTGTGTGAGGCCATCTCGCAGGCCTACACCTCCTCTGGCCTTCAGCCTCCTGATGGTATTAAAGGTCACTCCACCAGAGCGATGGCGGCTTCGGCAGCCCTTAGCAAGGGCCTTTCTGTACAGGATATTTGTACAGCCGCATCGTGGTCATCATCTACCCCTTTTGTACGTTTCTATCTACAGGATGTCTCCAGTTCCTCTCTGACGCATCCTGTTCTTAGGACCATGGCGGAGTAATTGTTCCTTTTTCAAACATCAATAAATATTGATGAATTGACACAGTTTGCCTCTGTCTTTATTGAAGGGTAATTGTTTTGGTTAAAACTTCCTTCAATCAGGTTAAACTTGAGTATATCCTGGTCTGTTCTGAATAAATCTAATTCAGCCAGTCGAGGTCTTAAGGTTGCTCGCCTGTTATTATGCACCTTGGTGCATCATTGCTGTTGAGGTGTTGACGGGTGTCAAGGTATGTTGGTTCTATCAGACCCAGTGAGGCATGGACTACATCTTGCTCCGCCTTAACCCAACAAAGCGAAGCTTTTAAAGGGCGAATGCTTACACGAAATAGAACGTTGGTTACGTACTGTAACCTTAGATTCTATGAGTGTAAGCTGAGCCCTTTAAAACGGGGGCCTCCCTGGTTCTTATATGACAGAAGAAAAAAGTATTGTCTTGGGAACAGAGTAACGGTCCAGGGGCAATTTATACTGGACCTCAGGGCGGGCCCACAGCAGGTGGGCGTGGACTACAAGTCTTCAATGTTGGCGCGAAGCGCGAGGGATAAACCCAACAAAGCGAAGCTTTTAAAGGGCTCAGCTTACACTCATAGAATCTAAGGTTACAGTACGTAACCAACGTTTTCGCTTTACTTTTTATAAAGCTCAGCTGTTCAGTTGTCTGTAAAAATCCTTGTCATTTACTTTTATCTGCATAAAAGGAGCCACTGAAATACAGAATACTGTAATTAATTTACAAAAACTGTCTTGGCCAGTTGCTTCTACTTCTTTGTTTTTTAATATTTCCTGGTCTGTCACTGCATTTACTTTTGATAAATAAAAAAAACATTAACAAAGTTCTTATCCAAACTATGAAAGTAGCAGGGAGCAAACAAAATTATGGCTTCTAGAATAAACTGTGGAAGAATAGTTGAAGATTTTTGTGACACAAACAAGTACATTTATCAGGGTAACATGTAAACAAAGAGGAAGAGTTCAGCTAGTATCAGATTTAAACTGTAAGCAACATACAACAAAGTCGGATCATCTGGACGGTTTCGTCCTTTATCCAAAGGAGGTGTGATCTGTCAATTTACATGTATGTGTTACCTCAGCTTGAAACTTACACATGATGGTGCATGGTTCTGTTATAACTCCAAACTTCGCACAGTTGTTCATGGAATTGAGAAAGCCTCCCGGATGGGAGTCGAAACGTTTTTCTGTTACAAATAAAGTCCAGTTGATCTTGTATTGAACGCCTTTTTGATTTATCCAAAGGACTTCTTCAGTCTGAGGAGCCACCAAACAAAATTGATTCCCACAAACCGCATACTCCATATTGGGGGAAAAACAGTTTGCTGGTGCTATGATGGCCTCCGGGGCCCAGCAAACTGTTTTTTTTTCCAGTATGGTGTATCAGTTTTGTTTGGTGGCCCCTTAGATTGAAGAAGTCCTTTGGATGAAGGACAACACGTCTTGGCAAACGAAAGAAACCATCCAGATGACCCGACTGAACATTTTTGGATAACTGAGCACGAATCGGGATAGTAAGCAACATGGTGACACTGTTGATGAAAAACAAACTGCTCAGGGTCTCCATGTTGGTTGAGACGTTTGTGTGTTTGGACAGATCGAGGACCAGGAAGCGGAGGCTCGTTTCTGTAAACTGGTGCAGCAGCTGCTGGACGACCACAGAGATGTGGTCACCATGCTGGCCCAGGGCTTCAGGGAGTGTCGCAGACACATCGAGGTAATGGTGCAGCACTCTCAGTATGATTGGTTTTTTTTTTTTATTGTCTTTAATTGAATAAAGCATTCTTTGTCTAAAACTTTAACATTAGGAGCCTCATGCTAATGAAGCAAGATGAAAAAAGATGCGGCGTTGTTTTCCTGCCATTCAGTCTGCAGCTGATGTTTTATTGGCTCCACTGTTGGAGCTGGTAATGGACTTTTAGAATAAACTGCATTATTTAGTCATTGATTTATTTTTTGCTCCTACAGGATGAGACCATCATCCGGAACTTTTTGGACACGACACTGTGCTCTCGTCTGGGAATCCGTATGTTGGCCACGCACCACCTCGCCCTGCATGAAGATAATGTACGTCTGATGGTCAAACTGGTTTTAGTTGTGCATTCAGAGTCCAGCATATGGCATCTTTAGTAAAGGCTTGAATTTAAACTGTGACATTTCCCTGTTATCTGTATAACTAGATTTTTTGGGCCAAAGATGGTACAACTTAACTGGTTTGGGTTTTAAACCAAAGAGTTACGGTACTCAAAGGATTGTCAAAACATACCAGATCAACCAACTGGATGAGATCAGATTGAACTGGATCCTGTTCATTTACAGGTCCAAACAGTTTTAAAGGGACAGTCAAAGAAGCTAAAATTAAGTAGAAAATACTGTCTTAAAAAAAAAAGTACCACCAACAGACTTGAGTCATTGATGGTCAATTTATTTGTTCAATTGTCCAACTCTTTACACCTAATGATACAAGATACAAGATACAAGATAGGTTTATTAACATTGCATCAATTTTCACCGATGCAGCGTAAATATGTAGTTACAGTCATCCAGGAGAGAGAATGAGTGCAAAAAGCTGCAGCTCAACAAAACACATGACATGTTTATCAACACATGATATGCTTATAGCGCGGCCGCTCTCATCTGTCCCCAGATGAAGGTCAAAGGCAGGAAAACAGGCAAAGACACGGGGTTTTACAGCGTTGATATTAAAAAAAGATGAATCACGTTTTGTCTTCAAGACACCGCGTGATCCAGTAAAAACCATATCAAAAAGCACATTTAGTTACAATAACAAATTGAGAGACGGCAGGCAAGGAGATAGAGTCTGTGAGTAACTTCAGACAAACACAAGTTCAGCAGATGTGCAGCTGGGCGTTATCTGAGGCTGCACAGAAATCTCTGGGGGGGGGAGGGGGGGGAGGGCAGCAGGTCTCTTCAGCTCCACACTCCCAGGAGAATGGCTTCCGACAGCCTTCTTTTTCAAGGACATGTGCAGAAGCCAGATAATAGTCTTGTTTGTTATCCAATAGACCACAGTGTTCTTTTCCACTGCCGCCATCAAGTCTGTGGTGCTGTTTCATGGCCAAAAAAATCCAAATAATATGTGGTTCCGCTCTATGAACCCCCATCTGTCCCTTGATTGATCCGGGGTGGCTGTAAACAAGTCCCAAAGCGCCCTGCAGGTCCGCGGTGGTCCACCACCGCTCCAAGCGAGCGATTGAGCTCATACAACAGCTGGGATGAGGAGCTCACGGCCCGGTTCAGAGAATTTTGCTGATCAGGTAGTGTCGACAGCGCGCTGATAGCTGCCGAAGCCTCCCTCAGCTTCCAGTAACAGACAACTCCGCTTACGCCAAAAAACAGAGCAGTTGCTACCAATATTCCAATAATCCACAAATCCTCCACGTCCTCGACACTTAAGACGGTCAGACACATGGGCTGCCACTGACCCCACGAGTCCAGCACGTATCCAGCCGCGTGTGTGTCGGAGGGACAGACAGCTTCTCCTGGCACGGTCCGCTTCGTGGAAAAAATCTTATCCATTGAAGAAACAGCCCAATTTATTAATTCCATATTGGTTCGAGTGAGCGCTGAAGGGTCGCAGACGAGACGAAAAGCAAGCAGGGAGTAGGAAAAACTTAGGGGGGGGAAGAGCAGAAAGATATGCGACTTGCCTTGCCGAGTGCCGGAAGAAGATCTAGATGGTCAGTTTATTTGTTCAATTGTCCAACTCTTTACACCTAATCAGAAAAAAAAAATTGTTAACTGTTTTCCTTAAGTTCACTAAATCTTCTTTACTGGGCTGCTATTATTACATTCAACGTTGGATATTAGTATTTTAGAAACATTTTTGTGTCTAAAAAGACTTTGTTTTTTGTTTCAGCCTGATTTCGTTGGGATCATATGCAGACGTCTGTCTCCTAAGAAGATCATAGAGAAATGGGTGGACTTCGCCAGGTGAGTGTTTTGTTTGCAGGATATTTATTTATTGACTTCCTGCTCCTGGTCGAGCTCCATCTCGACAGCGGCGTGTCAGAGTTCAGCTGATAAACGCTCAGAAACGCGCGTTTGAGTGGCTGGAACTGTGAAGGAGATATGAGTTTTCACTAATTTACTTCCTGATGTTTAATCAAACGACTTGTTTGTGGAGTTGATTAGTTTTGTCAAGTTTAAAGAAGAGGAGCAGAGCATGGATACCAGGAGAGTATCCGCTGTGAGTGACGTGACTTCAAGTTGAAATGATGCATTTATTTGCTCTGGTTTAAGGTTTCCCGTCAGGTCAAGATTGTAATTTCAGATGATTTAAGATTAAAACAGAACTGACAGAATATCTGTTTGTTACACCCGTTTAATATATTACGTCCACCAGGAACACATCATATTAAAAGGAGGACACGAGACACAAGGAGGGTTCAAACATTCAATTTATTTTTCAGACGGTTCTTGGAAAAAAAAGAAGAAAAATGAACCCCAATTCCTGTGTCCACCCAAAAAGACAAACAGAAACCCAAAGCGTTAACTTAAAGGAGGACCTGGTGAGCCAGTCAAACGGAACAAAAAGATACTGCAGCGGGCCAACCCTATACAGGGCGGTCAAAGCCGCTGTTAATATCTGACTAAAACAAAATAATACCTACTGTGTTTTCCGCCTGATAAGTCTCACCTTTCTATAAGTCGCTTTGTCCAATTCTTCTTCTTTCGGCTTTTCCCTTTTCAGGGGTCGCCACAGCGAGTCATCCTCCTCCACCTCACTCTGTCCTCTGCATCCTCTGTCCTCACTCCAACTACCTTCATGTCCTCTCTAACTGCATCCATATATCTCCTCTTTGGCCTCCCTCTTTGTCTTTTTCCTGGCAGCTGCATTTCTAACATCCTTCTACCAATATACCCACTGTCCCTCCTCTGGACATGTCCAAACCATCTCAGTCTGGCCTCCCTAACTTTATCTCCCAGTTGTTCAACATGTGCTGTACCTCTGATGATCTCATTCCTGATCTTATCCATCCTTGTCACTCCTAAGGAGAACCTCAGCATCTTCATTTCTGCTACTTCCAGTTCTTTCTCCTGTCTTTTTGTCAATGACACTGTCTCCAGACCATACAACATAGCTGGTCTCACCACTGTCTTGTAAACTTTTCCTTTGACCTTTGCTGACACCTTTTTGTCACAAATCACTCCTGAAACTTTTCTCCATCCACTCCATCCTGCCTGGACTCTCTTTTTCACCTCTTTACCACATTTCCCATTTTCCTGGACAGTGGACCCCAAGTACTTGAAGTCCTGCACCTTTGTGACCTCTGCTCCTTGTAGCCTCACTGTTCCACTGGCTTCCCTCTTATTCACACACATGTACTCTTACTACGGCTGACTTTCATTCCTCTTCTTTCTTTTTGTCCAATTATTGGCAATAAATTGGAAAAATCCATAAACAGGTCGCACCTTCAGTTAAGTCGCATCTATTATGCGTCACCGCGACGCGTCAGCGCGTCATTTGCCCTGCTGAAAATGGCGGCCACAAAAGCGAGCGCACGGAAGGACTTTACAAGATTAACACGGTAAAAACAATTATTTGTTTGCTGAAAATTATAGCAAAGATGTGTCTTAGCTGAACTTTTCCTTAATAAATGAACGCAATTGTCAAATCAGCTGGATTAAAAAAAGTAGTTTCGCCACGTGCACGCGCGCGGGTGGACGGCTTTATTTCTTTAAAATTTAGCTAAATAAATGCTTAAAAATATATATTTCTTAGCTGACATTATAGCACAAGGGTTCCTGAGCTTAACCGTTCCTTAATAAATTCACGAAATGGTCAAATCAGCTGGATTTAAATTGTTTCGCTTTGACGTCTTCCAAACGTCGCGTGCGCTGCGAAAATAAATTATAAATAAATCAATTTTAGCTCAAATGTCTCATACAGGTAACAGTTTGTAAATGTCCATGTTGTGATTACTTTCTGTAAGTTTGATAAAAATCTGTCCGGTAGTTCATGAGTTATTTAGACAAATAGTCTCCGGAAAAACAACGAGCTAACCGCTGCATATTTACGAAGCTAAAAGATTGAATTTTATCTCAAACAATTCCAACAGCTAACAGTTTGTAAATGACCACACAGTAATTACTTTCTGTAAGTTTAAAGAAAATCTGTCTGGTAGTTCATGAGTTATTTAGATAAATAGTAACCGTTTTTGCTAACAAACACAGCTAACTTGCCTCCAGAGCAGGAGGCCGGGCAGCGACAGAGTGTGTCCGACCAGAGGAGGCTGCCTTCGGACACATGAGGTGGGAACGGTCGGTGTACCCTAGCGGCCGAAAGTGGTACTGCACCATTTTTTGCCAAAATGAAAAACGGTCATATCTGAGCCAAGAATTGGTCTAAAAATATGGGAAAAAATCCATAAACACGTCTCACCTCTCTATTAGTCGCAGGGCATGCAAATTAGGCAAAAAACTGCGACTTATAGTCCGGAAAATACGGTATTACAAAAGAAAGCACAAAAAAAGGACTACCGGTCCCACCAGGCCAAAATCACTACAAAAAATATACAAAAAGTGAATAAAAATTACCCGTGGTGCTGAGGCCGCCTGCTGCCGGCCACAGCTCCAGGATGAAGAAAAAACAAAGGCCCCAGGAAACTCAGGGCAGCCAATAAAAAGGTCCAAACAAGGAGGCCCAAAAAGAGAAAGGCTGAGAGGCTCCAAAAAAGAATTGTGCATCTGTGAGGGAGCCTGTGAGAGAGAGAGAAGCAAAAAGAGAAAGGACTCCCTGGGACCAGACTATATTGTGGAGCGGGAAAGACCACAGCCCAAAACAGTTAAAAGCTAATCAGCCGACCCAAAACCCAAGACATGTCCCAATGTCAAAATTATAAGGCCAATGTGCCCCAGGCGCATAACACCATTGTGTCCATCTCTCTGAGCTGTGCTTGAATTCCCTCTGTTGTTACTTTTTTTTATTGTTTAACAAAAAGATTCAACTGGTATGGGAAGACTTAAAAAAAAATACTACTTAATTAAAACGTTTAAAATGGTAGAGGTATGAAAGTACAGGCCGAAGCTGACCAGAGTTACAAATTTAAAGAACGCTTAAAAATGTTTTATAGCTCCTATTTTAGAGACCGTTAAACTTTATATTTAGTTTAGGTAAAGTGGTCGCATTTCAGTAAAATGTTTCAGATACAGGCATAAATTTAGGAGTTTTACAGTATTTAATATTTGTATTGTGTAGCCTAAAATAATTTATTGGTCCTAAAATAGTAGCCTGTTATATGTGTAATTCAACAAAGGGACACTTAAAAAAAACAAAAAAAACATAATGCATATAAAGATATATAAATATGATGCATTTTTACTGATACTGGTCATTACTGGCTGAATTGTTTATAAAATTATTTCAAATTTTAACCTTACTAAAATATTTAAAATGCGTGAAAATAATAAAATGGTATGAATTAATAGGATTACAATGAGCTTTTATTTATTTTATTTTATTTATTTGTATTTTTGCTCTTGGTATATGCTTTTTTAGAAAAGAGATGCTTGTCAGCTTTTTAATAAGTTTAATCAGCCAAATTTAAAAACGGTACAACTTTTTTAGTCTTTCAGATTTCTCCATCATGCATGAGAGCCTTTCAAATTAAAACTTCCCTTCTGGTTGATTTGATGTTTCAAGATGTGTTGGTGTGCACGTTTAGTAAAACCGTGGTTGTGTTCAGACCCCACCATGATGACTAATGTGCCTGGTGCCCAACAGGCGTCTGTGTGACCACCAGTACGGCAACTCTCCGAGGGTGAGGGTTAACGGACACGTAGCGGCTCGTTTCCCCTTCATCCCGCTGCCTCTGGATTACATCCTGCCAGAGCTCCTGAAGAACGCCATGAGGTACAAAAACACACACCCAGATGTTTCTTTGTCTCATTTCAGAGCCTGTTGAGTTTGCACATCCACATCTGGAGTTCCAAACATTAACATCAAAAAAGAAAAAAAGAAACATGTCTTCATTTGTCCTTCTGGATGTCCCTTCAGAGCGACTATGGAAAGCCACCTGGACACCCCCTACAATGTGCCTGATGTCGTCGTCACCATCGCCAACAACGACATCGACTTTGTCATTAGGTGAGCTGCTAAATATTTGCTTTAAAGGTTTTACTGAAGGGGGCAACATCATTGCTGCTGCTTGTTGCCGTGACAACTGCTCACACTCAAACCAGGCTTTAAGCCGTTCTAAGCTAGGTGCTCTGGTGTTTATGTTAGAAACTATTTGTTTCCACTGGTACCATATCATAACTGTTTCCTTTTTTTAGGGTGGGGGGTCCTTTATTTTCAAAAGTGATCTTAATTAATCAATATTATTTGCCTCATTTAAAAACTGGCCGTTTGTTTTCTCCAACGTTAGGATTTCAGACCGTGGAGGCGGCATTCCTCACAACATAAAAGACAAAGTGATGGACTACCACTTCAGCACTGCGGAGGAGAGTGCCCAGGACCCCCGCATGAGCAACCTCTTCAACACCATCACCAACAGTGGGAATCAGTCCAACCCCATGCACGGGTGAGCACGCCAACATGCTGGTCGCGTGTTTTTAGCTGCTCCCTGAACCTGCAGCCTGTGTGCCACGGTTCTTCTATTTCAACAATTCATAAATCAAAACGCTCAGCTCTTTCAGGACAATCCTGATATGACTTTTGGTATTGTTGCAACTTTAGCTTTTTGAAATATTTAGCAATTTCTGCCACTTTTTTCCTCTAGAAAATTAATTGAGCTCATTTTACACACTTCAAATCTTTAGATGTGTTCACAACCTTTTACTGCTTCATTCACATTTTGTTCTGGTTCAGCTTCTTTCAGCTTCCTTGTCCAAATTTTAAAAAAATTCAGCTACGGTACTTTCAGCTGTTTTTTCAGCTCTTTTGTGCTCCTTTCAATTTGCTGGTGAAACGGCAAAATTTTTGTGCTTCTATTTTCTTTCTGTGAATTTCAGCCTGCCATGCTCCCTTCAGCTTATTTATGGAAGTTTCAGCTTTTTCTACTATTTCAGCTACAATACAGCTGTTTTTATGCTAAATTAAGCTTTTTCTTCTACAGTAAGTCCACATTTTTTGCAATCTTCTCAACTTTTTTCAGCCCAATTTAGCAAAACTGTGCTCTCTCCACATCATGTAATTTCAGCTTCTTTCTATTTTTAGCTACCGGTACTTTTCAACTGTTTTTTGCTCATTTCAGCTCTTTCAGATAATTCCCACCTTTTTGTGCTCATCTCTGCTTCTTTCAGAAAATATGTGTTCTTTCTGCTTTTTTATGCTAATTTAAGCTTCTACCTTTAAGCTACCCTTTTTTTTTTCTTTTTTTTTTTTAGCATTTTGTAGCTAACTTGAGCTGTTTTCAGATCAATTCAAGTTTTTCGTGGTAATTTTTGCTACTTTCTGCTACTTTTGGTTTATTATGCTCCTTTCAGCATTTTTGTGTTAGTTTCTGCTATTTCAGTTACTTTTTATCTGTTTTTGTGCTAAATTTCGCTTTTCTGTTTTTGTGCTAAATGTAGCTTTTTCAGCTAAGTTCGCATTATTTTTTAGCTCATTTCAGCTCCTTCCACTTCCTTCTGGCAGTTTAAGCTTTTTTTTTTTTGTGTGCCTTTTCAGCTATATTTTTTTGTGCTAATTTCAGCTTTTTCAGATAATTCCAACTTGTTTGTGCTCATTTCTGCTTTCTTCTGCTAACTTGGGGCTTGTTCTACCTTTCAGCTACTTTTCAGTGTGTTTTTAGCTAATTTCAGCTGTTTTTCAGCAAGTTCTTCAGCGATAAGGATTCACACTGCATTTATCTGCAGGAAATGTAATTTCTCTTATTTTTCTTCGTCCCTGTGCTCCACAGGTTTGGTTTTGGCTTGCCTACATCCAGGGCCTACGCCGAGTACCTCGGGGGCTCTCTGTCCGTGCAGTCCATGCAGGGCATCGGCACCGACGTTTACCTGCGCCTGCGCCACATTGACGGCAAAGGAGAAAGCTTCAGAGTGTAAAACTCCACCCCAGCAAAGAAATCAGGCCAAGCCAGAGCGTTTCCCACCTCTAAGATAAGCAAAGACGAGTTCATTTGTCCGCAGAGGGGCAGCCTTCAATTTGTTTCATCAGTATTTTCTTTGTTCCTCCTTAGACTCATTATAAGCTATGTTAGCTCTCACATTGATTTATTTGTCCGTCGCCGTTTCGTACCCTGTGGCATGTCGTCTCAAAGTCTCCGCGGCTCATGAATTTTTGAATGTTTGAATTATCGGGACAAACTGTGCATGATAGTGGACACTGACGCTAACAATAGGAAAGAGAGAAAGAAGAGCTTTGATTTGTTAAAATTGTGTTTTTGTTTTTAAGAAGTTATTTTGAAGTTACTTGTATAGCCGCAACACAGAAACCAAATTGTTGATAAATGTCTCAAATGAGGCTTCAGAAACACTCCAACCATGTCGAGATCTCCTTAAAGCTCACGGGTTCCATTTGGATCATCAGAACTAGCTTCACTGACCTCGGGCTGCATTTAAACCACATTTCAGATCCAAATTAAACACGACACGAGTGCATCTTCAATGTCCTCACATCATCATTTATTCTTTCTCCTTAGGTTTATTATAAACCTTTTACCTTTTTTTAAAGTATAAAACTGTATGGCTCGTAAATGCTGCCAAAATACCAACAGCTTCAGGTGTCGTTTTGCTCAAGAGACAAGTCGCCCACATAAAACACATCTGTGGCAGGAAGGCGACAGATGTTCAGCTGCTTTACCGTGCAACACGAGCGCATGCTGGTTTTTACTTTTCTTGAATTCTGTTCGATGCCTTTTACCAGTTCAGACGCTCTCATTACAGTAGTTGGTTGTTTTGCACAATAAATTTGGTTTCACATTTTTAAAGCTTCATCCATCATTGCTGTTTTATAACAATTCTTTTTTTGTTAACAAGTTGTACTTTAAGTTTTTTTTAATGAGATGGGGTCAACAACAAGGGTTACTTGCACTATCATTTTATTTTTATTTGACTTGAGTTGCTAGAACATTTCAGCCAGCTCTAGGCTCGATTTAGTTAATATCTCACGGTAACCAATGTCCAAATTGTTACTTCGCTATTACACATTATTTACCGCAAATTTAACACAATCTATATGAAGGAGGTTCGGCTGCGTCTTTTGTTTTTAAATTTTAAATGAATTAGGATAGAACTTGTGAAAAGTGAGAGTTCGGAGTTATGGAAGGAAGTGGTGGAGACTAGTTGGCGACTCAGAACTGTGAGAAAATATAAATGTTTTTTTTTGTTGCGGTCTCCTTGAATAACCAGTGAGCTGTGCGTTCGTTCTGAGTGGCCAGTTTTATAAAACTGCCTTTTTTTGTGTGTGTGTGTGTGCGCGCACGGTTTGCCAAATCATCATCACTCAGCTCGAGCCACCGCGGCAGCTCCACATTTTCTCATCTGATCTGTTAAAATGAAGATGAGCAGATTTGGACCAGGTGTTTTCCTTTTAATTATTTATCATCCACCTGGGCACTGTTGCTCTTGAGATGAGTTGGAGATGCCCACGACAACTGAATTATGAGAGAACGCGTGAATTTAATTTCCTCACACTCCGTCACACCATTAACCAACTGGTCTGAGACCAGTGAGGTGCCATCTTTCAGACTCCCGTCTACCTGACCGGATTGTCTCGAGCGTGGCAACTGTGGTCTGATTGCTCATTAACGCCATAAACAAACTGTGCACATGTTTTTAGTGGCACTAAAATCACATCGTTTGCCACAGTGAGCACTTATCCCTTTTTTTTTTTTTTACATTTCCCAGAGCGCGTCAGTCGTTACGCAACAGATCAGCCTGATTTGTAACTTTTTTATTAGTTCATAGTGTTTGTATTTGCTGTCAATATTTTAAAGTGAAAGGGCATTTGACGTCTAGTTTATACTTGCTTTTATGACTTTCTTATCATCTGCATGCCGTTTCGTCATAAAGCCAACTCAACATGTGTAGTGTAGACTACCTGAAACTTGTCTCAAATACAGTTTTTGATCTTACAAATGAAACATGGTTGCTGTCAAAATGTTGCTTTTGCCTCTTTGTTTACATGTAAACCTTGTGGCTTGCGATCATGTTGTATTTGTAAGATTTAAAACATGTTTTCTTTCTCAAAGGCTAAAGTATTTATTTATCCCCACAATTTTTTAATTTTGTGTTTACATGAACTGTTTCGCGTACCTTTTTAAAAGTCCTGAAGTGTAAAATATGTATCGTATGCATGTAAGGAAGAGGAAGAACGTGGTTTCATATTTGTGTTCTAAAAGAGATGATCAGCACCTTTTTATTCCACTGTTCAGTGCCATAAAATGAGCACTGTGCGCCCCCTGCTGGCCTGGAAATTAAACGCAGTTTTTTTTTGAAGCACTCGAATATTCTTGTTTTTGTTTAAATATTTTTCCAGCTCAAAATAAGAAATACACCAGAAATGCTGAATTATGTTACTGACTGTGCTGTCTTTTTTTTTTTCTTCTTCTTCTTGACTAACATTCTTATTTTGTGCTGTGTTTGAACTTTATTATATTAAATTCTACCTGGTCAGAATGTTGAGTTGGTTCTTTCCATTGTAAATATATATATATATATATATATATAAAGGGTCTGTTTAGAGGTAATGCACCGTTAATATCTTACCTATTGTAGATAGCTCTTTGAACACCCTCAGGTGAAGAGGACGAGGACTGACACGTTAAACCAAAATAGATGATGCCATAACAATTCGCATTTTAAAATGACTTCTTAGAATGTGAAATTTGACAATGAAGCATAAATTAAAATATCACTATGAAACTGAGTCGTAAACGTAGTCCAGCTGTTAGTTTTAGAATTGAACGTCTCTGAGCTGAAGATGTTCAAAAGCCTAGCTACAAATAAAATGTAACGTTCATGAACCAGCATAACTTTTCCACAGAATCATTCAGAGCAGAACTCACTTTAAATTGTGTTCATATAGTCTGATGCATACTAAAGCAGTGGTTCCCAACACTGGTCCCTGAGGAATACCATCCTGCGCGTTTTAGATGTTTCTCTGCTGAAGCCTGATAATCACCCGTTTATTCAAATCAGGTGTGTCAAAGCAGGTAAACAACAAACATGCAGGATGGTGTTCCTCAAGGACTAGGGTTGGGAACCACTGCTTTAAAGAAATGAAATAAATTACAAAAAAATCTGTTTGATTAAAAATTAACCATCTGCTGTGACGTAAGTTACGGAGCACAAAGAATGACAAAAAGAGCAAAAGGCTTTGTCCAGGCTAAGCTAACGGCTAGCCAAACAGGTTTATTTTTTAGGCTTCTTCAGGCTTTGATGGAACAATTCCTTTAAGATCAATATATTAAAAAAAAATACACAAGAAAACCTGAAATAAGAAATGTCCATATAAATAACTACACATTAGGCCCAAAATGCTCATTTGTTATATATACAGGTAGTCCCCGACTTACGAACGAGTTACGTACCTACGGGCCGTTCGTAAGTCGAAAATGACGTAAGTTGGATCACATACAAAAAATATATATATTGTTTTAGATAAATAAATGTACAGTACTGTACAGTCACCAAGCACTTAGCCTATCCTAACAGTTTTTAAAGATGGAGTTGAATTGTCTCCAATGGAGCCTGCTAGGAGGGAGACAAATCAACTCACTCCTTAACTGTGTTAGGATAGGCTAAGTGCTTAGTGACTGTACATTTATTTATAAAAAATATAAATTATTTTTTTATAATGAGATGCATGACGTAAGTCCGAAACGTCGTAAGTCGGGGGCGTCGTAAGTCGAGGACTACCTGTATGTATATATGTACCGGTATATGTATGTATGGCAGGAGCAATGCAGAACAAAGGGGGGGGGGACAACTGCATTAACCAAATGAACTGCATGTCCACTTTTTGTCTCAGTGGAAACGAAAAGAATCGAGCGATTTTGGTCAGTCGTATTTGGAATGTGATAATTCTTAAAACAACAAAATAAATATCCCGTCCTCACCCAAGAAGCATAAAATGACTCCAAGATGAAATATATAAACTTGGAGGGCACAACAACTTTTACTACGTCACAGCTCTGCTTCCAGTGAAAGACGTCGCTCACGCTATGACCTTTAAGAAAACAGCAGTTCACAAAAGGCAGTTCTTCCGTACGGCAGAACAAAACGTGAACGGCTTCGTCTATTTAAGCGTTTTGAGCAGCATCAGCAATGAGAGCCTGCTCTCCACACAGGCTCCACGGTCTTTGTAACAGACAGAACGCCACGTTGACGTTCAAGAAAAACAAGCTTTTCTTATAAATTCAATAAAAGCACAGTGGTCTCAACTAATCTGGACTAGTTCACAAGAATGAAACGTTTGTTTAAGACTTGCCCAAAGTCACTCACCATGCAAACTGACACATGTACGATGGAGGGAAAACCAGACACGCTGCACACCTCGACTCAACGTTTATGTGCAGATGCTTCAATATAAACTTTAAGTGTTCAGGAACCTCCTATTCATTTTACAATCTCATCTTTTAAATCCATAGAAGTGCTTGATGGCTGTAAACTGGTAAGTAAACTCACAGATGAAAACTCGTACGGTAGTTACCCATGTTTTTATGAGCAATTCACTTCAAATATTGAACATCCTGATTTAGAGCAAGTAAACTGGCTAATAGTGATTTATATTTATCTAGTATACATTATAGCTGTTAAATGTACTCGACACTATGTTTGTAAGACAATCTTTGGCTGATTTAAAATAAAAAAAACAGCTGGTGATTAGGTTAAGATAAAAGGTCATTTTAGTGGAAGTAAAAAAAGAGCAACTTCCTGAATTTCACCATGAAGATGAGCCGAGATGTTCTCCAGTCTAACAAAATGCATCTTCAACAATGGGACAACCGCCACCACTCAAACCCTGGCGTCAAATATCAAAAGCGATTTGGTACTCTCAGCACATTAGCCCTTTTTTCTCTGTAAACCTTTAAACTTCGTCACTAACCGACTGTCGGATGAAAAACAAGGTTACGCACAAACATTCACCGTATGAATAAATGACAATCTGTGTGTTGGCTGTTTGTGACGTAACGAGACAAACTGTAAAGCTAAAGGCATCGACATTCAGAGAGAGAAGTCCTTAAAGCTGCCGTCACGACGTCACACGTTCTGGAGGCCTCGCTCGTGGCCGTCCAGCTGCACCTTTATCTTGTGCAGCTCCTCGATCTCCTGGTGGTGGCGCTCAGTCTTGTGGCGCACCAGGGAGCGATAGAAGTGAATGGTGAACAAGACAAAAATCACCCCCACCGGCACCATGATGATGGTGGAGGCCAGCGCGGCCTGCCAGCCGCTGTGCGTGGGCGGCGGGGACGTGGGCTGCGCCTCGGTCCCGGCCGCCGCGGTGCTGCAGAGCGCCGCCTTTTTGGTCTCACCGGAGTCCACGGGCAGGAACTTGACCCAGCACAGGAGCACCACCTCCGCTAAAAACAGCAGGATGCCCAGCGCCGTGGAGAAGCCCCACGCCAGCTCGATGTAGTGGTGCATGCGCTCGTGAGGCGACTCGCTGACGGAGTTCAGGTTGTGGATGTTGCTGACGGCTTCGACGTTGGGCAGGATGCAGGTGCTGACCAGCAGGGCGAAGAGGTGCACCGCCACCAGCACGGTGGTGCACACGCTGAAGGCGATGAGGAGCTCTCGGGGGTAACTGTACTGCACCTCCAACTGCACCTCCACCATGGCCACCTATGACAGAAACACACGGTCAGGGGAATCTACGTAAAGGTCACGGATGTTTTCACTGTTGAACCATGTGTGTAACGTCAGGCGAGTCTTTAGGTCTACTCAGAGAGGAGCCTGCACAACTGATCCTGACCTCGCCTCGGGCTGATAACGGGTATTTAAGGGTTAACGGGTATTTAACTTGTGGAACTGCACCGCTCAGGGTGTAGCTCTGTTACTTCCATTCTGAGATTTTGCTTTTGGAAACTTTAACTCCTCTTTTGCTGGATGGATGTATATCACATTTTTTGGACGATTGTTTCCTCTAGTGTTGATGCTGTGCAGCTGGAACAATTGTTACTGATTTTTTTTTTATTTACTTTTGGACATTAGTTATGATACGTAACCATAGCAACAAGGTGTTTTTTTTACAAGCAGGAGCTGCTGATTACCATCTCAAAGCTCAAATAATAATAGCTCAACTACAGCCCCAAATTTCAAACGAGTTGAAAAGGAGGCGCTGCGGATGCATTCCCGTCTCCCTGTCGGCTGTGCTCGAGTGCCTGACCGCAGAGATCCTGGAACTGGCAGGAAATGCGGCTCGTGACAGCAGAAGGATCGGGATCGTGCTCCACACCTACAGCCGGCCGTCCGCAGCGACGAGGAGCTCGGCAGGCTGCTGGGAGGAGTGGCCGTCACTCTTGGAGGAGTTCTGCCTGACGTTCGGCGATACTGCAGCCCGGGGGGAACCAAGAGGCCAGCTGAGTCTGGGCGGACGGATCAGATGGCATCTGCAGCCATTTTCTTGGGATCCACTGTGAGACAGACCTTTCCAAGAGATTCTTCTTGTCTACATCCATCAGCATCTACAACATCTCTTAACGAAACGAGGATAACGAGTTAAAACTATATTTAATTTATCTTTGGGATTAATAAAGTATTTTGAATTGAACTGAATTCAAGCGTTCCCCAACTCTTTGTCCGTGCAGACCTTGTGACCGGAGCTTCATGCAACATCTGTGCAAGCCTGTTTTTAATGCAAGTAAAACTGGGTTGAACAACTTGTACCCTCAGTGTTTGGCTTATTTGATTAACGAGATGATGAAAGGGTAATTCATTTATCCAACATTTTTGGTCCTTCAAACCTTGTTGCTAATAAAATACTATTTAATAAAAGGTATTATTTTAATCACAAGCAGGGATGGATCACGTTTCCCCCCCAGAGGTCTGTTTTGACTTAAGCAAATTCAAAGACGACACTTTGAACAGGCACAGTGTGGCATCCTCAGCCATCGTTAGAAGAAATATATTTAAAAAATACACTACCAGAGAAACGTCTGATCTGTTTTAGTGTGATGGGAGAGAGGAAACGCTTGTTGCAGATTTTCTGATATTTGACAACTTTGTTCAAGTATGAAGACACTTTTAGGCCTTTTTCTGCAACAGCTTACAGGTACTCCTCGACTTACGGCAATCCGACTTTACGAACGCATCATATTAATAAAAATATGAATTTTTTTTGTGTGTGTTTAAATGTTCTTGATTTCATGTGTACAGTACAGCACTTTGTTGCAGCTGTGTTTGTTTTAAATGGCTTTATAAATAAAGTATTAGTAGTATTATTTTTTATTATATTTTTAAGCCGATTTATGCAGTTTCCAGCAGTTTCCGACAGTTTCAGTCAGTTTTCGGCAGTGCCCGCCAGTTTAGCCTTAACCAGTTAGCTCCGGCTTCGACAGCCGGCTTCGGACGGACCGTGTCCGATCAGAGGTTCCTGCGCTCGGATACATGATCTGGAGCTGAACGGCGGTTTTGCGGAGGGACGGATGGATGAAGGAAAATGACACTGTTGACCGCGTGAAGCAGCAGACAGCGAGCCGGACCGGAGTAGCAACGGGCTAACATTCTAACAAGCCTTGCTGTAGGATGGACGGGTGAATGCTAACGCCCCACCGGGGACACGGAGCCGACGGGCGGCGGCCGGGAGCTCGCCTCGATGTCCGCCTGGCAGCTCAGATGTTGGATGGACACCGAGCTAACATGCTAAAACGTGGACAAACAGCTGCGGCAGCCTTGGAGGGGCTAACGCTAACGGGCACAGCTAATGGCGGGGCTAACATGCTAACGCAGCGCAGCTTGTTTTGGATGGACGCCGCCGAGAAACGGCTCTCAGTAAGAACTCTTTCTGGCTCCAAATGTATGGAGTTAACATGCTAACAGTCCTTCCTGTAAACAGTTTGGACCGCGTGAAGCAGCACGAAGCTACAGAGCTCGGACGTGCAAGAGCTAACATGCAAAAAGACGGAGACAGGCTTGACTAGCTCAAAGTAAGAAATTAACTTTTTTTATTTTGTCTCCAAATGTACTGTATGCGTTTTTGGATAATTATGTAGGGTACTGTGTTAGGATAGGCGAAGTGCTTGGTAACTTGGTAACTGTTTTGTACCGTACATGTACATGTATAAGTGGCGGCTCGGGTGTACTTCCGACTTACGGCGATTTTCCTGTTACGAACGGCCGCAGGAACGGAACTCATTCGTAAGTCGGGGACCAGCTGTACTCGGAAAAGATGTGGGCCTAATTTACTCTAAAATATGGAGAATGATATTTTTGGAAAAACTATAAAAAAAAAGGGACTGATTTGTTTACTCATGTCAAGTTTAATTAAAAAATGCTTTTGCTTTTATTTCTTTTCATTCGTTTTTGTCTGAAAATGTGGATGACCAGACAAAGACCTGAAATAATTTATTCAAAAAGACTGCTGCTGCTTTCAGCGAACGTTACGACCCTACAAGAAGTCCAGTGTGAAAATACGACTGCCAGGATGTCAGCACTCTGACGTAACGCTCATCCTAAAATTGCATCAGTTCGTTTCAAGCACATCCCAAGATAATCTCAGAGAATTAGTGACTCTGTCATAAGCCAGGCTTTTATCAGATCAAATAATTCAGAGGCAAATCAGATTTACCTTCTAATGCTAGGTGAGTAAAAAGGAAACAGCAACATGACAAAGACCTTTCTTTTTCTACGTGGAAGGATTTATAGTCCTTTACGAGTCAAGTTGCTCATATTTTGCTGTGCAATCCACCCTTAACTATTAATAAAACTTGTGCTAAGTAAATGGTTTGGGTTGCCTTTTATTAATATCTGCAACTGAAGAGAGATGTGTTTCTAACAAGGGTCTGCAACCTGCGGCTCTGGAGCCACATGCGGCTCTTTGGTCCCTCTGCGGCGGCTCTTTCAAGCTTTGACCAAAACTAATATAAAACTGAATTTTATTTGTTGTTATACAAACAACCATAAAGGACTACTGGTAGTTCTACCAGTTTTCCTGTCATTTCTTTTGCAAACTTGAGAATACTGGAACACGTACAAGGAATAAAACATACCTATTTTAACTTTATGCTTTATTTCTATACTTAATTATTTTTTCCACAATAATTATTTTTTACCTAGGCATGCATAGTTCATAATTTTTATTAATAAAAAAAGAAAAACCTCTCTTTAAAAGAATCTGGTCTTTTCATTTGTCTTAAATTG
>JBBPBX010021322.1:0-16244 GCA_038048925.1 Garcialebias charrua
TTTCTAGTTTAAGATTACACTTAAGGAGAATAGCTAAATTTTGTTAATATAGCTTAATTTGTTGATATATAACTTTTTATTATGTTAACCTTTATTAACTTCACCATTATTATGCATGCAGCACTGAAAAAAAAAACCTTAGTCAGCCTTAGATTGAGATTTATCTTGGATAAATAAGGGAGGATTGTAGGTTTTGTTATATGTATTTGTAGGGCATTACAGTCTGTCCAGAAATCCAACACTCGTTGGACAGAGCACGTACAAAAGTTCAGGAGTTCATAGAACATCTGGTGAGAACCAGAATAACAAAGTCATTAATCCTAAATTTGTGTTCCTCCATGCAAGGGAAAAACTCTTACCCTCTGACAAGACACAGATAAGCTAAACTGTTTATGTTCATGCAAAGTTCCCTTTTTAGGAAATACACTGTCTTTGCCCTTCCCAAAACTGTTTTCAGTTCTTCCCTTACGGGAAAGAACAGACCCTTTTTCTTACATAAGAAATGACGTCAAAAGAAGGTATAAAATGAAACTACATGCTATTCTGAGGACACAGATTAGATTCGATTCGGTATAGACTGTTCAGCTGTATGTTCTGTATTTTACTTATTAAAAGAGTTCTCTTGCTGGCAAAGGAAGAAAGGTCTGGTGTCAAATTATTCAATATGAGGACCAGTTCGCCTCAACAATACAATCATGTTGAAGGTTTTTGAAAATGAGCTTAAGTCAGTTTATTTACTGTTATTTTTTAAGTGTTTTCTGTGGAAATTTACAAGTGTTTCTGTGCCATTTGTATTATGGGTGGCCACCCTATGTCATGTGATAATGCTGCAGATTTCCAAATATAGATTATGCTGTTTTATGACTAGGCATGCATACAATCGCCATACGACAATTAAACTGTTAATTTGTCAAAATACAAAATGAAAGCCTTTGTGGACATATATTAACTGAAAACAAATAAGAACAAATACCAACCTGAAGGACATGAAGCAACGCTTTACTGGCATGTCCCAGCTTCTTGGGTGGTGCAACTGGTGATGGGAAGATGGTGAGTTCCCTGAACAGGGCTATTTTTTCTTCCACTAGAACAGAATAAATGAACTTCTTAAACATTTATCTGCCCAAATTAGATTGACAGCTTCATCTTCAGTTCACAAAACAATTAGGGGTGCAATGATACTGAAAATTCACAATCTAGTTTGATACTTTAGTGTCAAGGTTCAATATTTTTTCTATACAAAAAAGAGAAATTTCCATGCCCTTCACTTTTAGTTCATTTAAGTTAATTAAAACCATTAGTTTAACCTCACTGAGTAGAGTTTTTTAATTAAATATTGCTAAAAAAGCAAGTTTTCAGATGCAGATCCACTGAGCCTTCAACGCAGCGCATCTTAAGAAAAGTTAATAAAATAATTTTCAAAAATCTGTAATGTTATTACATAGTGCATATTGAACCTAGAGCACTACATTGAACAATTCAGTACAGATGCATGTTGCACCTCTAGTGGTCTATGTTCAATACACAATATGTATTGAACATGCAGCATTTTTTAAATTTAATTTATCAACTTGTCTACATGTGCTGTGTAGAAAGCTCAAAGGATCTGCGTTCGACTACTTCACTTGGCAGCGTTGTCGAGTGCGGAGCCACTGAGAAACTTGCAGCTTTAGCAAAACAATTTAAATTACAAGTTAAGAAGGGCATGAAAATTTCTCTTTTTTGTATTGCAAAAACACCAAACCGTAACACTAATGTATCCAACTGAACCGAATGGTGAAATTTCTGGATCGTTGCACACAACATATATATATATATAATATATATATATAATATATATATATACACAGCAGCATTGTGTATGAAAGACAGCACAATTACTAACCTCCATCCGGGTTCTTGGGTGGCTTTAACATCTTCTTCCAAACACCGTAAAACTGAACCATAGAGCAAAAGTGTTCCCATCTCTTCTTTAATTCTGTCAGACGTTGCCCTTATCCAGGATCCGCCATAGCTCATCCATCACCTACGGCGCACGGAAGCATTAACACCTGCCACAGTGCTTTTTTTTTGAGAAACCATAATAAAAAGTAAACCACTTACATTGTGAATCTCTTTGAAGCATGGTTTTACCAAAGGAGTGGATGTCTGGGGAGGTGCTCTTTGAGGTGAAGAAACAGTTCCGGTTTCATTTGATCCAGTTGTATCTGATAAGGTGGGATTTTCATCCTAAGGAGAAAAAAAAAAAAAAGATTGTTACAGGAGTTACAAGCAAAATGTGTTGTGCTAGGTGTTTTCAGCTCAAAGGTGGTAAAAACTTGCCTCTTTGTGAACATGAGCCCACAACTGTTTCCTCCTCATAAAGTTTTCTGGCCCTGGAAAAAGGTCTCGTAAATCATCACGACTGAGGGTCTGTAGCAAGACCTCATCTATGTTGGCAGCTGTAAACACAAATTATTAACTTTCAGAATTATAAAGTTGAGTTTACAAAAATTAAATAAATTATTTTCATATTTAAAACAAGTGTCAGTGTGAACAACAAACAATTCAGTTTGACAGTAATTTACATAATATATTTCATTTAAATACATAAGCATGGCTTACCATTTAGAACTGATATTGTAAAATCATCCAAACCATCCAGGATTTTCTTGTTTATTTAACTGCACTTTTTCCTGAGGACAGAAAGAAAGATGTCAAAGGAAAAACGGAACCAACTTACTCTGGCTTCTAACCCCAGTTTAACAAATTTGATGAAAAGTTAGTTAGCTGTTAGCTACAGTGCTGCTCACTAAGTCCTCACGTGATCGTGGATCGATCTCTGCAGGTCGGATCGGAAAAATCCGATACGTAAATTATGCTGGTATCGAAGCAGAATACTGATACCGGAGCGGCCCATTCCCTATAAAGTTAACTTCATCCTGACCTAGTTCAACGTCTTTTGTCATAATTTGTCTGAAAATAATCTTAAAATAAATATATAAGTTATGATATCATTAAAAAAATGTACAGTACATATAGATCATGCCATTACCTTTCAGACGTTTTGTTTTTTCCTGTTGGCTTTAATTTCATAAACTAAACTGGAATTCAATAAAATAATTCTAATATTTTAATCAACAGAAAATGTAAAATTGTCCGTTTAGACTGTAACTATGGTCATTTCTTAACCTCATTAGCATCAAGCTAACTAGCAAGCTAGCATGTTTTAAGGCAGCTAACGACTCACGGTGCACTATTAGAATTGATTAAACAAAACATGGTCACCAGGCTGTAATGAGTGCAGTAATTCAAAACTGTAAAAAATCTGAATTTGATAAAATAAAAATAAAAATGTCTCATTACCTTAGCTGAGTTTGGTCCACGTGCTGCTTCTCTCTGCTGACTGCTGTGACGATGCAAGACTCCAACAGACGCAACCAAATGAGAGCAAGGAGGGGGGGGAGGAAACAGGTGCAGAACATAGCAGTCTGTTTCAAGCTTATAAAAAGCGAAAATGATGTGCATAATAATGTCATAGTAGAACTATAAATTCTATATTAAATATTATGCCTGTTGTAATCCCCTTTTTAAAGATATTACTATGCAAGTTAATGACAGTGTTGGTATAACCCACCCCCTGCCCTCTAGCATGGATGTGCCCGCCCGCCAAGAGTTCAGAGTTCAAATTATGATTTTGGACAGGAAGCACAGATTGTTCTTAAAGGAGCTGTATGTAACTTTTCTAACAATATATTTTTAACATATTTCTTCACTCTGTCACTACCTCCTGACATACTGATTTTAGACAAGAAATCTCTGAAAAAACTATTGTCCCCTTGCTTCTCTAAAAGTAAGGTAAGATGCAATGTTGGATGATCAGTTTAAATTATAACATTTGATCTGAACTAGTCTATATTTAATTTTAATGTCTGTTAACATCATATCTACAGGAAGGAGCCAGTGCAGAGAGAGATAGAGACAGAGAGAGAGAGAAGAGAGAGAGAGAGAGAGAGAGAGAGAGAGAGAGAGAGAGAGAGAGAGAGAGAGAGACAGACACACAGAGAGACAGACAGCATAGGTTTAAGTTAGCAGAAAAACAATAGAAAGGAGCAGAATTATTGCTGAAATGGCAGAAAAAAATTAATTTGGCATAAACAAGGTAAAGGTAGCTGACACAAATTGAAATTAGCACCCAGATGGTTAAAAGGATGTAAAAATGTCAAATTAGCAGAAAAAAGCTTGCAAGTACAAAAAGGGACAATTTGTTATAAAATAGCTTAAACAACAAATATGGGTGTTAAAATTACTCAAATGTAGCTTAACATGCTAATTTTAACAAAATAAATTGAATTGGCATGTGTTTTGCTAAAGTATGCAGAAAAATATTGTATTTTGTTGTATCCATCCATTATCTATACTGGCTTCTTCCTTTCAGGGTCACTGGGGCCCATATCCAGCAGTCACAGTGCGAGGAGCGGGGTACAACCTGGACAGGTCGCAAGTACATCACATTATTTTGTTGTAAAATAGCTAAAATTGCTAGAATGTGCAGTAAAACAGCTGAAGTGTAGCTGAACATGCTGATATAAGCAAAAAGAAGTAAAAGGAGCACATTTGCTAAACTAAGCATAAAGCAAACGAGAGCCACCAAAATGAGAATTTGACTTAAAAAGGCTAACTTTAATTAATGGCAGCTGAACATTAGCTAAAACTGCAGCAAATAGCCGAAAGATAAAGCAACTGCAAGAAGCACCAATAGCTCAAATTAGCAGAAACAAAACAAAATCCTAAAATTAGTTCAGTTAATAATTAGCAAAGTCAAAAGAGCAGAAACAGAACAAAATGTGTAAGGTGCTGTAAAGATTTTGAAAGATTTTAAATAAGGGTATTGAAAACAGCTCCATTCATTTCCAATAGGAAAAAAAGTGGCTGAAAAGCAAAATGGCTATTAAAAGATGAATAGCTGAAATATCAAAAGTCACAGCCAGAATGCCCCGAAGGAACTGAACATTTTGATATATGAATTGTTAGCACAAAATTTTGGGAATGAGATGCTTTTAAACAAAATGTATGGAAGACGTATAGTAACGAGTAAAAAGAGAAACACGTAAACAATGCGGTGAATGCTTGTATAGCATTCCCACAAAGATCAATCATTAAAACAACTATGAAAAATCCCACGACCCACATATGAACTCGTGCCATGAATGCTTTTCATTATTAGGTGTCTCTGTATCATAAGTGTGACTTGAACAATTGTTAAAACAGTTTTTGTTACACTTCCCAAGACTTTTGTGCATAATTCAAAGCAAAACTCTATTGTAGCAGTAAAAGAAACCTGCACACTACTGTCAGAAAATCATAAATTTGACAGTAAAATATTAACATCTAGAAAGTTCACACATTTTAAAGTCTCAAAAAGGTGTGTTTTGAGCACATTGTTGTTGAATGGGTTAAGTTTTGGAACTCAAAGTTGTCATTGAGTAGTATGACTTGTGTAAGAAATCAACAAATTTTGTAAGTTGAATATTATGAATATTATGTGAATAAACCATCTCAATTTTATTTTTCCTGTATTGTCTTTATTTTGGCATGAGATAAGCTGAGATATCATTGAGATACATTTTTAATTCTTATTAAGACTCATGTGAGCGCTTGCACTCATCTCCGTTTTCTTTTGGCTGAGAACTCAAATGGAGAGCAATGAGAGACAGCCATGAGAGAGTGTGCTTCCAAGGATATCAAATTGAGACAAATTTGAGAGCAGCACATTATGTCTCATTTTTCTCACAACTGAGACAAGAAAAAGAGACAGCTGTAAGAGAATTTAGAGAACTCGCACAGTGCTCACTGTGAGACATATTTCTCAGGAGAGACATTTGAGAAGAATGAGAAAACCACTTTGGTCTTGATTAGTGCTCATTGATGTCTAGGATCCGTAAATGTGACATAAATGAGATCTTATCTTCAATTTTGCTTTGCTATGGGAAGTCTTCCATTATGCCCCCTTGTTTAGGACTGGAGCTAATCTCAGCTGCTTTTGGGTGAAGGCAGGGGACACCCAGGACAGGTCTCCCATCCATCACAGAGACAGACAAAGAGACCAACAACCATCCACAGTCCTAGTCACAGCTAAGGACAATTTACAGTCATACAGAATAGCCTAAAAAGGGATTCAAACTGGGGACTCAAGTTCTCGATTGAGAGTTCTAATCACTAATTATCAATAAAAATGTATCATATTTACCAAGCTAAATCCTTACTGATAATCACTGTGTGTAGTCTTTAATAACACAGATCAGATCAGATGTTATCAGGCATTCATGCATTCAAATGTATGTAAATGTATTATTATTAATACTATTATTATAGGTGAGCCGTGCAAATTTGTTCAGATCGAACAAGTAGACCTTCGTGTCTCTTGGTCCCACTGAAGTAGCTTTCAGTCTCAAAACGGTTGGTGACCCCTGATTTAGAGTTACAAATTAGCCTAGTATTCATGTTTTTGGTCTGTGGGAGGAAACCGGAGTACCTGGATAAAACCGATGCATGCACAGAGATAAAATGCACGGAGATAACATGCACACTCCACCCAGAAAGGTCCCTGGCTGGTATTCAGTCCAGCAACCTTCTTGCTGAGAGACAACAGCTCTACCAACTGCACCACCATGCCACCCAACTTGTTTCATATTTTATTTACACGTGTATTTATTTTTTAGAGTTAAAATCAGCATAATGATAGGGTTGTCTCATACCCAAAGTTGGAACTAAATTTAGTTTCATTGGCCCTCATGCATGAACATGTTCGTATTTTTATCCTAAATTTCATCCCACTTTTGTTCGTACGAAGCGTTCGCACGAACATGCCACGTCAGATTCAACAAACACTTCTATCCACAGGAAAAGTGTGTAAACGAGCTGCGTAAATTTAATGAATCCCACCTGTTCTATTCACCTGCGCGTGCTCGCGGAGAGGTCATTTACATAATTCCCACCCCTCAAAACACCATATAAGGCCACGTTTCCTGCCTTTTGACAGCAGGAAGTGTCCATTCATTCAAAATCAAGAAGTAAAAAGAACTTCACGCGTTCGGAGATTGAAGTTCTGCTCTCAGTCGCGCTGTGGCGCACCGCTACCCCCCCCCCCCGCAAGTGTCGGATGGTCAAATATTTTTAATTTTAGTGTAAACAACTGTGTTACATTATAGTTTCACTTATTCAGAAGAGCGCACCGCTACCCCCCCACCCCCCCGCAAGTGTCGGATGTGTTTTTGAACAGAAGCATTTTAAAATGTCTCGAAACTACAGTTAACTTCATATTAATATTGTAGTGCATATGTTGTGTCTCCCGTGGGTCGTACAGTATCAGAAATCAAGAATAAATGGTTTGATCTGAAAATGGCTTCAAAGAAACGTCTCGCCGCAGCACGGACAGGAGGTGGTCAAGGAATAGTCTGCGTTACCGAGATGGATGGACAATAAATGCCATGCTGCGCGCGTGCCAACATGTTTTGCAGCACAAATGAGTCATGCGCGCTCCTCCTGGTCATCGCGCAACCACATTCTGCAGGTTATATTTCGAATCAGATATAATAATCTATTGCTCCGATGGTGTTTGGCACAGCAGTCCAGCAATAGCATGAAAATCAGTCTTAATTCGTACTTGTTCTGCGGCGGTGTATGGGAATTTTATGTACCTGGGTGTTAATATGAGGAGGGCTTTGATGACCAAGGGGAGCGCACGACTCACTGAAGCCTGCGCGACACACCAGACAAATTAAACTTAAAATTATAATTCTAATTCAAACAGAATAACCTATTGTCAAGAATAATTATGGTGCGTGATTTTTTTAAACCCAAAATATTTTCTAAATAACGAAATATGAAGTTATTAGTGGGGAAATTCCGTCTGGATGACAGCAGACTGACGCTCCTAAAATATACGACAGGTCCGGACCACTCGTAAATTTTGTTCGTATCTGAAAAAAATCCTAGGATACGAAAACATTGTTGAATGCCACAAATGATCCTAAATCACTCGTACGCACAGTTTAAGAACAAATCTGTGCGTACGAACGGTTCGTGCATGAGGGCCAATGTGTATTCTAAGTTGTTCCCTTTCCTAATCGCCCCCACTTTTGTCCAAGTTTAAGCCATCTGGTCAAGTGTTTGTGATAATACCAAAAAACTGTTAAAAAGTCATCAACAGTTCCACCTACTAGACTGTCTTTCAGAACGTGTTCATTTATTCTCAATGTGGTCTGTAAACCTCAATCATCCTTGCAAGTGTAAATCAAAAACCAAATAATTTTGTTCAGTATTGCAGCTTTTATGTCGAATCTACCTGTAATTTTTTACGAGTCGGCTTCACTATAGTACTCTAGCTGGTGCATTTCATGGCTCAAGCTTCACTTGACCCTTGGTGGTATACTCATGTAATACCCCCCACAGTGTATGTTGAGGAACATGGTTGAAAGCCTTTTCCAAGTCTGCAAAACACATGTAGACCGGATAGGAAAACTCCCATTACTTTGAGGATCCTAGTGAGGGTAAAGAGCTGATGGTTCCATGGCCTGGACAGGACCTTCTTTGTTCCTCCTGAATCTGAAGTTTAACCAACGATCAGACTTGCTTCTGAAGTACTCCAGAATATACCTCACCAGGGAGGCTAAGGAGTGTGATGCCCCTATAATTGGAGCACACCATCTGGTCCCTCTTTTGAAGAGGGGAACCACCACTCCAGTCTGCCAATCCAGTGGCACTGCTCCTGATGTCCACACAGTGTTGCAAAGACATGTCAATCAAGACAGCCCCACAACATCCAGAGCCTTAAGGAAATCAGGGTGAAACTCATCCACCCTTGGAGCCCTGCCACCATAGAGATTTTAACTACCTTGGCTACCTCTGCCACACTTATGGACAGACCAACCCTGAAGTCCCCCGACTCAGCTTCCTTCATCACGTGCCGTTTGGATTGAGAAGGTCTGAGAAGTATTCCTTTTACGTCCCGATGACATCACTGGATGAGATCAACAGAAACCCACCTTCACTGAACACAGTGTCAGTAAAGTGCTGATTCCTCCTCCTCAACCACTTGATGGTTTGACAGAATCTCCTCTGAGCCAATGGAATAGTCAAGGAATCCTGCTTGAATCACCACCTTATTGTGGTGAAAGAGTTCGATCCTAGGAGCTATGCTGTCAGGGCAATTCTATTTGCTCCTGGTAGGGTCTCTCAAGGCAGATTGGCCCTAGGTGACAAGCCAGACAAAAAGTGATTCCAAATACTTTTGATGGCCAACACAAATCAAGGAACTCAGTGTCCCTTGCCCCAACATGAGTTACTGGGGCCCCATCCTGGACCCAGGCCTTGGAGGGGGGCTTGTCGGCAAGAGCCTGGTAACCAGGTTTCTACCCATGTCAGTCTCAGTCTGAAGGAGCAACATGGGTTTGCCTTCCTGTGGACCAACCACCTGTAGGAGGGGCCATAAAAGTCAGGTGCATGATGCCATGGGCATTGGCCGAATGTGGGGGCCTTGACACTCTGACCCTGGCTTACCAAAGTTATAAACATATCACTTAAAATGTTGTATCCCTGCCTATTTCCTCCACCCACATCACTCCAACTATTTGTTTTATCAAAGTAAACTTTATTGTCAGAACTGCAATATGTACAGGACATACACAGGATTGAAATTGCGTTTCTCTCAGTCCCTTGGTGCAACAGTAACCATTTAAACACTAAAACACTAAAACATTTAATAAACATAAGCATAAAATAGTAAAAGTGTAACACTGTCCTGAGTTTTTGCATAGTAGTATAAAAGTATGAAAATTTACACCAACACTAAAACACTAAACATTTAATGAACATAAGCATAAAATGAAATAATAAAAGTGTAATACTGTCCTGAGTTTTTGCATAGTAGTATAAAAAGTATAAAACGTATATCTATAAAATAAACTGAAGGTTTTAGCATTGACATTTGCAAAGAGTGGCAAAGCAGCATTATATAAGGGATTGTCCATTTTTATCAGTTTAACTCAAAGTGTATAGTTGTATCTTTCAACAGAGCTGCTATTTACTGCTTTTTGTTTGTTGACTTACTACTTGATGAGCATTGCCCCCATGATTGTCAAACTATAAACACTAGAACTGTCCCCCTCCCCCATAGTATCTCTCACTTTTCCTCCTGCTGTTTTATGCACTGCAAGGCAGCAATATTTATTATTATGAATATCATTTGTATTAATCATCAGGATAAATGACTGGTTTGGCTATCTGAATGCCTCATTTAGAGAAACTTGGCTCCCATGTCATGGTTATAAATTACAAGGCGGCCTGTGTTTCACCTGCGGCTCTCACTACTCCTCCTTTTCTCCACTCCTCTCCTGCATGTGCACACACTTCAACTGTTTGTTCGCTTCACGTGTTGGATTCACTCACAATGCTGGCGTCACGCTGATGCAGGTGACATCAATATATGTCACAAAACAGAGGAGCTCACACACAAACTCTCTCTCTCTTTCACACAGACACACATATACACACAGGTGTACCATGTTCACATCTGACTCTTTAGTTGCAGAGCTGCAGTGATTTCTCCTCACTTGGAGGAAATTGAGCATTTCATGATTACTAGTAATCTGATCAAATGTTACTGTACACCACCTGATTAATGACTTAGTCTTTTTTTAATTCATTACATCAAGGTTTGAGGTTCAAGTTTCAAAATTCTTTATTGTCATGTGCATCACATGCTTGATTTTGATTTGATTTGATGTTTATTCATTCATTTAAAAGAACAATACAAGACAGTTTCATCAGATACAAGAATACAAGTAGGATAAAATGAAAGGAGCAGAAAGAAGATGAAATCTTATTATATCTGCCCCTTATTTCACAGTTTGTTCAACCAATGTTAACCTTCAAGCTACATCACAAAATGAATAATTCTACTTAATTTTACTAACTGTAATACACAAACTACATCACAAAATGAATAATTCTACTTAATTTATCTAGCTGTAATACACAAACTACATCACAAAATGAATAATTCTACTTAATTTTTCTAACTGTAATACACAAACTACATCATTCTAACTGTAATACACAAACTACATAAGAAAATGAATAATTCAACTTAATTTTTCTAACTGTAATACACAAACTACATCACAAAAATGAATAATTCTATTTAATTTTTCTAACTGTAATACACAAACTACATCACAAAATGAATAATTCTACTTAATTTTTCTAACTGTAATACACAAACTACATCACAAATGAATAACTCTACTTAATTTTTCTAACTGTAATACACAACACACTAAGCTACATCATCAGTCAACATAAGTGTAATACACAAACACACTAAGTTACATCATATATAGTTTTTGAGCAAGTCCTTTTTGACCTTTTTCTTAAATGTATACATTGATTTTGCATTTTTAACATCACTCTCCAGAGCATTCCACAATCGAACTCCCTGAATTGAGGTAGACCGTCCCTTTAAGCTGGTTCTGAATTGTGGTTTGATGAATATCTCTGTCCCTTTGAGATTGTAATAACTTTGTCTTTTTATAAAATTTCTTTGGATATTTAAAGGTAATGTGTTATTATGAGCCCTATACATAACTGATAAAATACTATATTCTACCAATTCCTGGAATTTCAATAAATTTAGCTGAAGAAACAAGGTGTTTGATGGGTGACTGAAATGTTTTCTGGTGATTACTCTTACAGCTCTCTTTTGTAAAATAAAAACAGGCTTTGTAATTGTTTTGCACGCTTTTCCCCAAACCTCAATACAATAGATTAAACGTGGAACAATGATTGTGTTATACAACATATACAGAGCTTTATCAATTAAAAAATCCCTGACTTTATACAGTACTGCAATTGATCTAGCTATTTTTGTTTTAATGGAATTTACATGATGTTTCCATGTCAGTTTGTCATCAATGATGACACCCAGAAACTTCACTTCACTCACTTTACAGATCACAACATCTTCAATTTCAAATGGATCGTCAACAATTCTCTTTTTGTTACTGAATATCATGTAATTAGTTTTATCTAAATTCAAAGATAATTTGTTTATTTTAAACCAAGTTTGTATTTTTATAAATTCTGTTTTCATCATATCCAAAATCTGTTTTATGTCTTTACCCGAACAGAAAAATGTGGTGTCATCGGCAAAAAGAACACATTTAAGAAGTCCTGACACATTTACCAAGTCATTCACATATAAAATAAATAACTTTGGTCCAAGCACAGAGCCCTGAGGAACTCCACAAGTGATATCACGGAGGTCAGATCTAACATCATTTATTTGCACAAACTGTTTCCTATCTTTCAAATAGCTAGATACCCACTGTAATGCTGGTCCTCTAATACCATATTTATTTAGTTTTTCAAGGAGAATGGTGTGGTCAATGGTATCAAATGCTTTTTTTAGATCAACAAAAACACTAACACAGTACTGTTTATGATCGACAGCATTAGTTATTTGTTCCATTAAATCCATGAGAGCCATTGATGTAGAGTTTTTTCCTCTAAACCCATACTGACTGCTACTTAAAATATTTTGTTTATCAATAAATTGATCCAATCTGGTCACAAATAGTTTTTCTAGAATTTTTGAGAACTGTGGTAATAAGGATATTGGCCTATAATTATTGAATACACATTTATCACCATTTTTAAAAAGAGGAATTACCTTTGCTACTTTCATGTTATCTGGAAATATTCCTGTTGAAAAAGATAAATTGCATATATATGTAAACAGTTCAATAACATAACTCATTATTTCTTTTACGAACATCATTTCCATGTCCACCCAGTCTTTTATCTCTTGTCCGAGAGATTTTTTACCATTTTCATAATTTCCTCTTTGTTAGTTCCATTAAGAAAAATACTGTTTGTGCAGCTTTTAACCTTCCTAGCGGGTCGAGATCCCGCATGCACTTATGATGTTAACGGGTCAGTTGTGACCCGTCTTAGATCAGCCAAAAAATGCCCTCAAAAAAATTTTTTTTTTAAGAAGTATTAGAACACATCTCTAAAATAACATATGTATGACAAAATTAGTGAGGTCACAGTGTGTTTATGATTTCAGTTTTGACACTGATTATTGGTTGATAGTCTTATACCATAACTGGGTCACAAATGACCCCAGCGCGGCAAGTGCGTGTTGTTTTATAAAAAAAATAAAATTTAAATTTAAATAAAATAAAATAAAAATGTTTTATTTAAATAAAGGTTCCAGACAAAGTCAAAAAGCCTTGATGCAAAAAAAAATATTTAAAAGACAGTATCATTAATAGTCTTATACATAACTGGGTCACAAATGACCCCAGCGTGGCAAGTGCGTGTTTTTTTTAATAAAAAATAAAGAGTAAATTTTAATAAAATATATATATATTTTATTTAAATAAAGGTTCCAGACAAAGTCAAAAAGCCTTGATGCAAAAAAATTTTTTTAAAGACAGTATCATGATTTAAAATTTAAAACGGGTCACTACGGACCCTCACACCGTAGGAGGGTTAATTGAATGACACACATAATTATCTACTTTTGGTATTTTAGCTGCAAGGCTTGATCCAATATTTACAAAATATTGATTAAATTCATTTACGATATCATTCTCATCATGTATTTCTTTGTCATCTTTCACAAAATATTTTGCAATGTTCGTTTTCGCTTTATGACTTTTTAGAACATCATTTATAACTCGCCATGTTGTTTTAGTGTCACCATTACTCTTGTTTAATAAATCACTATAGTATTCTTTCTTGCATTTTCTTATAATCATTACCAATTTATTTTTGTATTTTTTATATTTCTCTTCAGCTTGTTGTGTTCTCGTTTTTAAGAAACATGAATACAAGTAATTTTTTTTACAAGCATTTCTCATCCCTTTAGTCATCCAAGGTTGGTCGACAATATTTCTTTTTCTACGATTTCTTTGCACACAATTCTTTTCATACAGAGCTTCTAAAATATTCATAAATTCATCATATGATCTGTTAACATCATCAATATATACGTCCTTCCAGTTTTGCTTCTGTAAATCATCTTTTAATTGATCCATAGCTTTTTTTGATGTGTTTATTATTTTTTTCTTAATTGTAACTTCTTTTGTAATGTTTAGATCATTCCTGTAGATAGTGAAAACTGGTAAATGATCACTTAAATCAGTTGTTAAGATACCACCTGTCACATCCCCATTTGTTATATTTGTGAAAATGTTGTCAATTATCGTAGCACTATGAGTTGTAATTCTTGTTGGTTTTGATATTAACGGATAAAGATTTAAACTATACATTGAATTTAGAAATGTGCTGATGTTATTTGAATCTGTTTTATTTCCCAGGTCAATATTAAAGTCTCCACACAAGAAAACTTTTTTATTTAAACTCTTTTCCAATAGTTGTATGATTTTATCGGTGAATATTTCTATATTTGATCCTGGTGATCGATATACACAACTTATGGATATGTTTTTAGCATTTTCGTTTAATATTTCTATTGTTATTATTTCCATAAGATTGTCAACAATTATTGACATTTCATTAATTATTCTACACTTTATTTCATTTTTGACAAATAGAGCTACTCCACCACCTTTTTTATTGTTTCTGTTTAAATGATATAATTCATATCCTTCGATGTGAACATTATTTTTGTTTTCATCATTAAGCCATCATTATGTACCACATCACATGTGGTACATAAGGTGAAACAAAATTGTCTACACAAGGTCCCAGTTGTATCCAACAACAGCAAAATATAATTAGTAAAATAAAAACAGTAATAAGATCTAAAATATAAGCTAAGAAATACACTAAACTACCGTAAGAAAGACGCTAAACATTTAGTGGAAAATAATGCGCCGAACAACAGCAGCACAAACATTAGTCTGTTTGAACAAATGAGTATGACTGAATACAGCAGCATGAAATAATCAACAGCATGAAATTAGCAGCACGTATCAACAATCAAATGGCATTACAGTGATTTTTCCCCAGCAGTGATAATCCTGGTTTGAGATTTATGAGTTTTACAGATCCAGGGTAGAAGCTGTTCCTCAGTCTAGTGGTTCTGTACTTAATGATCCTCAACCTACTGCCTGAGGGAAGCGGGGCAAAAAGTGTGTGTGTTGGGTGAGTGGGGTCCTTCATGATGCAGGTGGCCCTCTTCCTGCATCTGGAGGTGTAAATGTCTGTGATGGTGGGGAGGCTGACTCCAACGGTCTTCTGTGCAGCATTCAACACTCTCTGTAAAGGTTTTCTTTCTGCAGCTGTGCAGCCTCCATGCCACACGTTGATGCTGGAGCACAGGATGCTCTCCACTGCACACCTGTAGAAGGAAGTGAAGATTGAGCTTCCCAGACCAGCCTGCCTCAGCTGCCTGAGGAAGTAGAAGTACAAAGTATGTATACGCATATGTATGTATACATGTAGTACTTATGGTCATGAAGTAGTCAGACAGTGTGATGTGTCTGAAGGTAGAAGTAGAAGGTCTGATGCTGAATGTTGTCAGGTGGTATGCTCCACAGGGTGGCTGTAAAAATCACTAAATAAATAAAATAATGTGTTGTGCTGGAATTCAGGGCATTAGCCCGTGTTCAAAATTGAGTTCCAACATTTTTAGAAATTCATACATACTTGTGTTCAAACTTGTCGTAAAAATACTTTGTATTAATAGTAAACATAAGACTACATAAACTTAGAAAAACAAAAAAATGATATAATAAATTGTGGATTTTTATTAAACATTTTGAAAATTCTGGGATTGAGGACTTTGGCATACAATTACACCACATGTTCCTGAAACATTTTTTTTTTTCTTACAAATTATCTTCAGAATAAACGTCACACACACGCCCACCCACACACTCACGCACACACACACACATACACACACACGCACGCACGCACGCACACACACACGTATGAAACATGAACCCACATTTTTACAGGAGGGCTTTCTTCTTCGTCTTCTTTAATGCGTACACTCTCCCTCCCTGTGCTCCATATTTCCATGTGATTAAATTATTCAGCAGTACAAACTGCAATTATGCTTTATTAAAAAGTATTAAAAAAATTCTTACCAAGCTCTGCAGATGTGGAAGAATTTATTGCCTGGTTGTTTTTCTAATTTGCATCATTGATTTTGCTTGTGTTTGAAAAGCAATGATGCTCTTTACAACTTCCCTCTCTCGCCTGCTCTTCGTTGAAATTTACATGTA
>JBBPBX010021322.1:18744-42494 GCA_038048925.1 Garcialebias charrua
CTGCTTTCCTCTTTTAATAGATGTTCAAATGTCCGATTTTATTTACATGTGTTAATCAGATTTTATGAGATGGGTTAATGTGTTGTGGAATCATTTGAAGCTATATGTTTATTCATTTTTAAAGCTTCAAGTGGGTCAAAAAGGGGGGAAAAAATGAAACAAATGCAGTGAATCCTCATTAATAGGGCCAAAAACATTATCAAAACAAGATTTGATAACATTTTGTGGATTCAGATAGGATCAAACCATTTTCTGACATTTTGCCTAAAGATGACATTTCCATACATGAAATATAAATGTGAAATTTGCACTTCAAAGTTAGGCCAATTATATGAGCCATTACTTATACTTGTAGCAGCAGATCCCTATGGCCAGGTTATGAATGATTTAAGAGTGGTTTGTAAACTACATTAAATTTCTTTCAAAGCAGCGGTCGCCTCTGTGCTCTGGAAACACCAGGAATTGTACGAGAGTTGGGCCAACCGTTAGAGGTGTGGAACAACACAGAAACCAAAAGTTTGAGGACCCAAGGAGAGAGAAAGACGGGACATGTGCTGTCCCTCTCCCTCTTATTGCATCTTGAATCTTGAGCAATGACTGGCTACTTTAGCAATTAAAATCCGGGGCAAAGACACAGCAGCTTGCTTTGGCCCGGAGACTGGCCCATTCATCATCCCAACTGCCATAAAATAGCACTAGATGGATTCTTTGATTTTAGCTTTGGAAGAACATAAATCAAAATCTAAACCACAGCCTGTCACAAGTATCACCAGAATTATCCATTTGAGAGGGAAAGAAGAGCTGGGTGGAGAGAGATGGTTGGGGGAGAGGATGGGGGACACAGCGGGATTTAGTCTCATTGTTTCTCCTCCTTCTTGCAGACAAACCCTCACACCCACCGACTATCCCCCAGTGTGACACCCTGGGTAATCTATAAGTGTCTCGTAATGAGGCTCCTCAGCTCCAGCATTCATCAAGCATTACAGAGTGGAAACCTAATGTGGAATGCTTTGTCATTTTGGGGAAGGTTCAATAGAGGAAACCCTCATATGACAACAGAAAAGCTCTAAAGCACTGCTTTAAGAGTCTATGAGCATCATCATAAAAAGTATGCATATACAGTACTGTGAAATAATGTCCTCATTGTCAGGTTCAGTGTTTCCTAAAGTGCTGAAAACTACTACAGATTTGTAGATGTTTAACTCCACCAACAAGTTACGATTTGAATTCAAGTTTTCTCACTTTTGACGGTGTATTTGGAGAACATGTCATGGGTTCAAGCTTCTTTATTTGTCATACACACCACGGCACATGTGGTACACGCGGTGGAACAAAACTGTATACACAAGGTCCCAGTTACATCCAACAAAAGTATTAAAATGTAAAAGATAAACAATACTAAGATCTAAGATAAGATTGAGGGGCAGCCGTGGCACACTGGTAATGGCAGTCGACCCCCGATCGGAAGGTTGGAGGTTCGAATCCCGCATCCGCCCACCATGTGTCATTGTGTCCCTGGGCAAGACACTTAACCCTGAGTTGCTCCCGGTAGGTCTGGATGGCGCCTTGCAAGGCAGGCTACCACTACCGGTGTATGAATGTGTGAATGAATGGGTGGATGGCTGGTATTGTAAAGCGCTTTGGGGCTCCTCACAGGGGGCTGGAAAGCGCTATATAAATAAGCTCCATTTACCATATGAACAAAAAAATGTTAACTGTCAAAGTGAAAGTGATATTTCCACTTTAGAATATAAGGCGAGACAGTAAGATTTCTACTGGTATACGTTTTTTTTTTGCTGCTCATTGCTGCTAAACTCAACACAGTCTTTGGGGGGAAAAAAAAAAAACTTCACTAGATGGGACATGGGCCACTTTACTTCTTTGATACCGTTTTATTTTATTTTATTTTGGCCCCATTCTGTATTTTGTTTGACTTTAAATTGGACTTGTTATCCAGTCTCCCCAAAGCATTGTCTAACACTGTCTATGTCCAAAAAGTGACACTTTTTTAAATATATATATATAAAAAATTAACATTATTAGATCCGTCTTTATAAAGCTCGTAGTTAAGCATCAAAACACTTCATTTATTAAGAAGTCGACCAAAATAGACCAAATAATTGGGCTTTTAAAAAAGTTTGTTTGATATACTTTTCTTCAAAATGTATTCAGCTGTCTCAGACAACACAAATGAATCAAAACATGAAATATTTTGACACAGAGCTTTAGACTTGTCTCTTACCTTTACATAATTAAAATAGATCATCTATCCAAGAGAAGTTGGCTGTTTTTTCTTTCTTTCTTACTAAGCTTCTAAATACAAGTATTTAGTTTTTCCTGAGTATTTACTGAAATAATTTTACTAACACAGTTTGAATGTAACGCCAACACATAAGGCCGACCTTCACACTGTAAGAGTCAAGGTTTGAATAAGCAACAATTTATGAAAATATTTTTTGTTTGTTTTGTTTTCCTTTATTTAAAATACACTTTTGTTCATTCATAAGTCAGGACTCATTATATTTCTTCCTCTTCTCAAGTTAAAGTTTTACAAGTTCATTTTTCATGCACTAGACACTGATGATGTGAAAGTCTGAAAGGTCAGTGAGGTGTGAATTTTATGGTACGTGTGATTTTTTTTGTTCCCGAAACTTTCTTGACTATAAGAAATTAAAAGTGAGTTCAATGTAGAAAGCAACGTATCATTATGAAAAGACTGAACTGAATTGAATTTGTCATTAACTTTTTCATTATCAGTTTTCTGATAATGAAAATAAATAAATCAATTTCCCACAACATTCAGTCAGATGAAAATGTCTGAAAAACAAACAAACAAAAAAACATGCGGCATCTCCTGTTATTTAACACCACTGCTAATGTAAGTTTCAAAATGGAAAGTATCTGTGTCAGAAGATGGTTCAAAGAAAACAGCATGCAATGTTTCAAATAAAGTTTGATAGGAACAATAATCAGAACAACTCAAAGGAAACAAACAAAAGAGGTAGGAAGCCTTAGATCAGCCATGTACAGCTGATTAAGGGATTTGGCCCTTAAATCTTTAAACCGCCAAGCTAAAAAGTAATCAATAAAACTGAAAAGAGGTAACTCCTAATCCTTAATAGTTAATAACAGAATTATAATAAAAATAACATTTTTTTTTAAACATGCATGTTAGGCTGATTGGTAACTCTAAATTGTCCCAAGGTGTGATGAGAGTGACTGGTTGTGTCTCTATGTGTCCCTGTGATGAACTGGAGACCTGCCCAGGGTGTCCCCCACCTCTCACTCAGTGACTGCTGGATATGGGCACCAATAAACTTATAGGGAAGAAGCAGGTAAAGGTAATGGATGGATTATGCACAAAAAAAAGTTTTATAAATAAAAACCTTAGTGACATATTTATTGTAACATAGCCTACAATGTGTTCAACTTTCACCTTAGAGTCATAAAATATGGATAATCTTCTCTACTTTTATTCATAAAAGCTCAGATGCAGTGTTGAATACGAGGGCGGACTTTTTCAGAAATTAGTATCTTCTCACATTTCAGCACATCTTCTGGTATCAGAGTCAGAGTCAGAGATTGTTTGTTGTCATTCGCACCACATGCGGTACATGTGATGAAACGAGATTATATACACAGGGTCCCAGTTACATCCAACAATAAAATGTAAAATAAAAACAGTAATAACATCTAAGATATGAACTAAGAAAAACATCAACTAAAAATACACTAAGCACTAATATCATAGAAAACATTACTCCAAACAGCAGCACGAACATGAGTCTGTATGAGCAGATGAGCACGAATGAACACAGCAACATGAAACAGATCAGCAGCAACATGAAACAGATCAGCAGCAACATGAAACAGATCAGCAGCAACATGAAACAGATCAGCAGCAACATGAAACAGATCAGCAGCAACATGAAACAGATCAGCAGCAACATGAAACAGATCAGCAGCAACATGAAACAGATCAGCAGCAACATGAAACAGATCAGCAGCAACATGAAACAGATCAGCAGCAACATGAAACAGATCAGCAGCAACATGAAACAGATCAGCAGCAACATGAAACAGATCAGCAGCAACATGAAACAGATCAGCAGCAACATGAAACAGATCAGCAGCAACATGAAACAGATCAGCAGCAACATGAAACAGATCAGCAGCAACATGAAACAGATCAGCAGCAACATGAAACAGATCAGCAGCAACATGAAACAGATCAGCAGCAACATGAAACAGATCAGCAGCAACATGAAACAGATCAGCAGCAACATGAAACAGATCAGCAGCATCATGAAACAGATCAGCAGCATCATGAAACAGATCAGCAGCAACATGAAACAGATCAGCAGCAACTTGATGTGATTTTTCACAGTGATTATTCTGGTTAGATATTCACAAGTCTGACAGCCTCAGGGTAGAAGCTGTTCCCCAGTCTAGTGGTTCTACACTTAATGCTCCTCAACCTCCTTCATGAGGGGAGTGGGGCAAAAAGTATGTGTGCTGGGTGAGTGGGGTCCTTCATGATGCGGATGGCCCTCTTCCTGCATCTGGAGGTGCTGATGTCTGTGATGGTGGGAGACTGACTCCAACAGACTTATGTGCAGCCTTCACCACTCTCTGTAGAGCTTTTATTTCTGCAGCTGTGCAGCCTCCATGCCATGTATGATAACCTCTGTCAGACTGTAGACATAGTTTTTACTCCTCTATAAATCAGGTGACAGGTGCTTGATGGGGTTCATCTCACCAAGAATTAACTCAGTAAGGCAATCTATCAGTTCCACTTCTGTTTGACTTACACGAGTCGGCCCATGCAGCTCCATGTTTCTTACATTTATGCAGAAGTTATAACCTTTACTTAGGTTTTAAGAATGTAAACTATGAGTAGCAGTGAATGTGAAATGTCAAAATAGGTTCTAATAATACAGCAATAGTGTAGTAGAATAAATATTCTCATTAAATATTAAAACTGTTGTAGTTTGTGTGTAATGACAAACCAGTTAATGAAATGCTATCTGTTCTTTAACTCTTGTCTCCAAGCAGCAAACTTCAACCCTGTTGATTTAGCAGATACTGTACCTTAGAAGGCACAATTTTACCTCAGAAAGCTGCAAACATCTCACTAAACAGGTTTTAAGTTTTGCGCTGAAGTTACAGGACATGCTTTAAAATCCATAATTTAATTATTTATTCTATGACCTGAAAATAATATATCAGGAAAAAAAACATTTTCTTGAAAAAAAAAAAAATATATACTTCCTTATCTAAAAGTCAATGTGTAAACCTGATCAATTGAACTGAATCAAAAATAACGTTGGAAAGTAAGCCCAGTGGTTGAGACAAACTTTTAATATTATAATTGGAACACAGATGTAAGTCCACCATCAAAACCTTGGAACCTAAAAAAAAAGGTATATGCTTAATAGCCTTTTCCACAAAAAATACACATTTTATGACTTTTTGAGTGGAAAACAACAAACACCCATCCGTTATCTTTACCCGCTTCTTCCATTCTGGGTCATGGGGGTCGCTGGTGCCCATGTCCAGAAATCACTGTGCGCGTGGCGGGGTACACCCTGGACGGGTCGCAAGTCCATCACAGGGACACATAGACACAAACAAGACAAACAACCATCCACACTCTCACTCACACCTAGGGACAATTTTGAGTTACCAATCAGCCTAACATGAATGTTTTTGGACTGTGGAAGGAAATCGGAGTACCCGGAGAAAACCCACGCATGCACGGAGAGAACATGTAAACTCCACCCAGAAAGTGCCCTGGACCGAGATTTGAACGAGGGACCTGCTCGCTGAGAGGCAGCAGCTCTACCAGTTGCGCCATAGGCATATCGAGCCAAAAAAAAAAAAAAAACATATATATATATACATATACTGTATATTTTTTATTTTAATTTGTATTTATTAGAGCCCAAAATGAGGAGAACTCATTTTCAAACCATCAAATAATATTCACACCCGAACAAATGGCCCAACAACTGAAGAGTTGTAATTAATAGAATTTTCATCATAAAATAACTTTGGGAATATGACATGTAACATCAGTTTGCTAAGTTGCTTGCAATATTTTGTCAAGGACAAAGTTGTACAACTAGAGGAACAACTAGTTTTGGATGTCACCAACAAACTGGTTGATTATGAGAAGGCTATATTTATAAGTCTGAGCTTGTTGCAGCTCCTCAGGCTGTAGAAGTTGTTTAGTATAAATGACGAAACATTTCAACACAGAAGAATCCGTCCAGAGGTCATAAAAGAGATTTTAAAAAAAGTTTAAACCAAGATGCATTCACTGAAATTTCAAAGCATTGAGCAACCATTTGAAATTTATTAAACACTTAATGTAGAGTTGATATAGTCAAACCAGCTCTGTAATAAAACAAATGTCTAAATTGTTCTTGATTCTTGATGCCAGATGTGATCTAGTATCTAAAAAAAAGCTCTGAGGTCTTGGATCCTGGTTATGTTGTAATGTGAGGATTTTATTTTTTTTATCAGCTAATGCTCCTTCTTTCCATGAGCAAATCTTGATACCTTTAATAACTGATCCTAAAGTGTTTGGTATTGATACAGTTTATCAAAGTCGAAAGATCCATCTGCTTCCATCAGTCTACAAGGCTGCCAATTCCTGCCAGCGAGCCTTTCTGGGTCCAGGATTAATCTTGGAGGGATTCGTTTGATTTGTGGTCCTCATTTGTATGTCTGTCTGTGAGAAAATGGAGGACAGCTGTCAATGCGGAGACATTTGTCTCTGTCATCTTCTCCCCTCCTCCATCGCCATCTCTCCCATACCTCAATCTGTCCCCCCACTCCCCATCTACCACCACTTTCCTCTCCCTTTCTCTGTCTCGTTTCAATTCTCAGCCTCCAAACACTGCACAAGGCATCTAAAAAATGGATAATTTCACTGTCTCAAACACTTAAGAGCTGATTCAATCAAAAATAAAGCAACACATAAAACGGGCTATTTTAATTCCCCCAATGCAACGAGGACATTCAATTACATCCTCGGGAAAGCGCGTTTTTCATGATGGCGACAATTAAAGTCTTCTTTAATCTTTAAAGCATATTACGTTTCTTTATTACAGATCTCATAACAACATCAGCCACTGTCAAGGTGCAAAAATCCCCCCATCCCTTTGTTTTTCATTTTATTGCAAAAGCTCATCAAAGCAGGAGACAATAGGAGAAATTAGAGAGTCTAAGTAAAGCTTGTGTGTTTGTGTGTGAGTATGACAAACGATGCATTTTAAGATTTTTTTAAGACACAAGCCTGAAATGTGTCTTTTGATTTAATTATTTGTTTTTTTTTACCATAAAGTTTTTAAATCTGGCATACTTCAGCTGATATTTTATTGTGACAGCAAGAACAGAAGTGGACCACTAATAATCCCAAAGGGCCACAAACGAAACTGAGATTGTTGCAAAGGCTTAGACCAGCAAGCTAAACTACAGTATAATGAACTAAAATATAAATGCAACACTTTTGTTTTTGCTACCATTTTTCACGAACTAACTCAAATATTTGTACAAATAGGCATTTTTTCGCAAATGTTGTTCACCAATTTATGTAAATTTGTTAGTGAGCACTTCTCCTTTGCAGAGATAACCCATCTACCTCACATGTGTGGCATTTTGAGGCTGATTAGACAGCATAATAATTACACATGCGTGCCTTAGGCTGACCACAATAAAAGGCCACTCTAAAATGTGATGTTTTACCACAGCAAATCACCACAGATATACATTTTGATGGAGCATGCAATTTGCATGCTGACTGCAGGAATGTCCACCAGAGCTGTTGCCCATAAATTGAATGTTCATTTCTCTGCCATAAGCCATCTCCAAAGGCATGTCAGAGAATTTGGCAATACACACAACTTGCTTCACAACTGCAGATCATGTGTAACCACACCAGCCCAGGACCGCATCCAGCATCTTCACATCCAAGATCATCTGAGTCCAACCACGTAGACAGCAGCTGAAGCAATCGGTTTGCATAACCAAATAATTTCTGCACAAACTGTCAGAAATCATCTCAGGGAAGCTCATCTGTATACTAGTTGTTCACATCGGGGTCTCCTTCTTACTGCAGTTTGTTGTCGTAACCAACTTGAGTGGATAAACGCTCACATTTGATAGTGTATTCAAATATTCAAGGAATTAAGGTTATTTATTTGTCATTTGCACCTCATGTGGTACATGCGGTGAATGAACTTATGTACGCAGGGTCCCAGTTACATCTAGCAATAAAATGTAAAAGAAAAACAGTAATAAGATAAAAGATATGAACTGAGAAAAACATCAACTACAAATACACTAAGCACTAGTATCATGAAAACATTACGTTGAACAGCAGCACAAACATGTCTGTGTGAGCAGATGAGCACGCATGAACACATCAACATGAAACAGATCAGTAGCAACATGATGTGATTTTTTTCACAGTGATTATCCTGATTAGATGTTCATGGGTCTAACAGCCTCATGGTAGAAGCTGTTCCTCAGTCTAGGGGTTCTACACTTAATGCTTCTTAGTCTCCTTCCTGAGGGGAGCAGGGCAAAAGTGTGTGTGCTGGGTGAGTGGGATTCTTCATGATGCAGGTGACCTTCTTCCTGCATCTAGAGGTGGGGAGACTGTTTCCAACAGACTTCTGTGCAGCATTCACCACTCTCTGCAAAGCTTTTCTTTCTGTAGCTGTGCAGCCTCCATGCCACACATTGAAGCTGGAGCACAGGATGCTCTCCACTGCACACCTGTAGAAGGAGGTCAGGACTGAGCTTCCCAGACCAGCTTGGCTCAGCTGCCTGAGGAAGTAGTCTCTATGAGCTTTCTTGATCAGGCTGGAAGTGTTGTTGCCCCAGCTGAGGTTATCATTCAGGTGTACACCCAAGTACTTGTAGATGGAGACCACTTCCACTACAGATCCTCTTATTTTCAGGGGGGTGTAGGTTGTTTGTTCCTTCTGAAGTCCACAATCATCTCTTTTGTCTTCTTCACATTCATGTGAATGTTATTCTCCTTGCACCAGCTCTCCATGTGTACCACCTCCTTCCTGTAGCTGGACTCATCGTTGTTTGTGATACATCCCACCACCGCTGTGTCATCTGCAAACTTTACAATATGACAGCCTGGATGGGGGTGGAAGGGGGGTGTCCGTGGATCCTCTCACAGAAAATTTTGAATAACAGAGATGCCATTTCCTGCATTTGGATGTATTTTAATAGATTGTTTTACATAAACATTTACGTACTGTACATTTGTAAATACTGAATACAATTACTATTTTTGAGAGGAACAGCAGGTTGTGTGTGAATGAGCAGCTCCGATTCTGTCAGGTGTCTTATACCCCACTCCACCCTCACTTCACGGTTCTGAGCTGATGTCTTCTCCACTCTTCTCCAGTCTCGTGGCACTGTTTGAAGCACCTGAAGGCTTCAATTCTCTGTTGTTGGACAATCCATCCATCCATCCATCCATCCATCCATCCATCCATCCATTTTTTTTAAAGTGAATTGGACTGTCTTTTTGACTTTTTGATTGCTGTTGTTATTTTGACAAAATAACGCCATTGTTTTGAAACATGACAATGTGAATAACACATCAAACATGTCTCTCTATGTATTTTTAATTTATTTTGACAGTAAGCATTTTATTTATTATGTCTGAAATGTAGCAGGAGTTCAGACACCTGCTTATGTGTGCCCTCTGTAGAGCTGTCTGGAGACACTTGTGTAACGTGCACTGTTGCAAGACATTTATTCTGTTGAATAAATGATTGTTTCTGTTTTGGGGGTCCGAGAGGAGAGGGTGTATTTTTCAGTGTGCAACACTGCTGTAGGGACAATTTTTGGAGAGGAGGAGGAGAGGACTTTGCTCCGTCCTCACTGCCCAGAAGCTCCTCTCCTCCTCCTACTTAAAAGAGCATGTAGCTGGTGAGCTGCGCGTGCTGCGGCTGGAACATCAATGCAGGTCCACCAGGCTGAGGGCAACGTTTCTTCTCGTTGTATTTTTTAACCCTAGGATGCATGGACGACCAATACCTACATTCTTCCATGAGTGGGGTCAAAAATGACCCCAATTAGAATCAATGGGTTTTTGCAATGAATTTAAATTATGTCTTTAATTTTGGTTAAAGGCAGTTATATTTATTATATTTGGGTCAACAAAAGACTGATTTTACATTTAATATGGTCATTCATAACTTTTTATAACATTTTTTCCACACGAAGTAACATCAAAAATCTTCAAAAATTATTGCTAGAATAGAAAATCTGAAGGACAAAAAAGAGAATGAACATACAACCAGAACACTGTACACTCACATGTGCCCACACAAACATATTTTCTCTATTCACTGTGTGCAGTTGTCACAAACCATTTGCTTTTGGATGTGACCATTGCACACTGTAGTACTACATTTCCTGCACCAATTGGTGGCTTTGCTTTTTTGTTTCTTGGACACATCTGGCACCTCTTTCTCTTCTGTTGGCCCTCTGTGCCTCTCTCCTGTTACTTGTTTGCAACTTTTGTCACTCCACATCTTCCAGTTGCTTCAGTGATGTCGGTTGGTAGGTTCAGGGTACCTTGGTTTGTGTAGAAGACTCCCAAAGAGCACACACATTGGTACATTCCAGTTCTTCTCACTTCCTGCAAGAATGGTCACTCCAATGAAGGCCATGAGCTCCTCTTTGCTTAGATTTTTCCACTCTTTTCCTCTGCTTGTTGCGACTCTTCTTCTCTCCATGTTTGTTCATGTCAACACCTCTTCTAATATACTATCCATCCATTATCTTTTACCCGCTTCTTCCATTTTTGGGTCACGGGGGTCGCCGGTGCCCATGTCCAGCAATCACTGTGCGAGGGGCAGGGTACACCCTGGACGGGTCGCAAGTCCATCACAGGGCCACATAGAGACAAACAACCATTAAAACAACCATTCACTCTCTCACTCACACCTAGAGACAATTCAGAGTTACCAATCAGCCTAACATGCATGTTTTTGGTCTGTGGGAGGAAACAGGCGTATCGAAACCCACGCATGCACAGAGAGAACATGCAAACTCCACCCAGAAAGGCCACCGGAACGGGATTGGAACATGCAGGGACCTGCTCGCTGAGAGGCAGCAGCTCTACCAGTTACGTCACCGTGCTGCCCTTCTAATATACTATCAGTGATAAACAGCTTTCATGCATCTGTTGGAGAGATGGTGCTAAACCCAGGTGCAGGCCCTGACCGACTCCTCAGTAAATTGTGGTACAACCATTCTGTTGTACACAATATCCATTCCCTCTTTGGAGGTCTCAGAGGACTCCTCCGTGTCTGACTGATCTTGTTCAGCAGAGGTAGGTTGGTTTCCAAACAGCCTGACATGTCCAGGTGGACAATAATCTGTATCCTCTATATTCAAGATGCCAGATCCCGAGTCAGTACCACTGATGGGTTCTTTATCCCATCCGTTCAGGATCATATCTCGAGCAAGGTCTTCGGGTATCGCTGTCCTCCAAATAGCCATGATAGTTTAGATGAGAAAACATAAAACATACAAACATGAGACCTGGCTTCAACAAAGAACTATGACAACAATGGACAACAGCAACAACAATAGACAATCATAAAAGAGGCATACAGATTTTTAAAATAATATATATTTACAGTAATATAATATGTAATAATATATAATAGGTTATCCAACGGGTTTGCATTTGTTACAAGGAATTATGAATACAGTGACTTTCTACACAACAAATCCAGTAATATCAGCTGGCTTACTAAGCTAGTGTAATGTTAGCTAGCTTAAGTACTAACATTATTTTGTAGTTTGCTAAGAGCGTCTACTTTGTTGACCAACAAGATGTTCTATCAGTAAAGTAATGGAGTTAGTAAATGAAGATAATACATGTATGCTGCTGTGTCAAACTGACCTCCTAGTGATGAGACTGCAGGTATCAGATGTGTAAATCCATCCATCCATCTTCTCCATCCATCCATCTTCTTCCGCTTATCCGGGGTCGGGTCGCGGGGGTAGCAGCCTAAGTAGGGAGGCCCAGACTTCCCTCTCCCCAGCCACTTGGAGCAGTTCCTCCGGGGGAATCCCAAGGCGTTCCCAGGCCAGCCGAGAAACATAGTCCCTCCAGCGCGTCCTGGGTCTTCCTCTGGGTCTCCTCCCGGTGGGACGTGCCCGGAACACCTCACCAGGGAGGCGTCCAGGAGGCATCCTAACCAGATGCCCGAGCCACCTCAACTGGCTCCTCTCGATGTGGAGAAGCAGCGGCTCTACTCCGAGTCCCTCCCGGATGACTGAGCTTCTCACCCTATCTCTAAGGGAGAGTCCAGCCACCCTGCGGAGAAAACTCATTTCAGCCGCTTGTATCCGAGATCTTGTTCTTTCGGTCATAACCCAAAGCTCATGACCATAGATGAGGGTGGGAACGTAGATCGATCGGTAAATTGAGAGCTTTGCCTTTTGACTCAGCTCTCTCTTCACCACGACAGACCGGTACAGCGCCCGCTTCACTGCGGACGCTGCACCTATCCGCCTATCGATCTCACGCTCCAGTTTTCCCTCATTCGTGAACAAGATCCCGAGATACTTAAACTCCTCCACTTGGGGCAGGACCTCCTCCCCGACCCGGAGAGGGCATGCTACCCTTTTCCGGCTCAAGACCATGGCCTCGGATTTGGAGGAACTGATCCTCATCCCGGCCGCATCACACTCGGCTGCAAACCGCTCCAGTGAAAGTTGTAAATCACGAACTGATGAAGCCAGTAGGACCACATCATCTGCAAAAAACAGAGAAGCGATTCTAAGGTCACCAAAACGGATCCTCTCAACACCTTGGCTGCGCCTAGAAATTCTGTCCATAAAAGTTATGAACAGAATCGGTGACAAAGGGCAACCTTGGCGGAGTCCAACTCTCACCGGAAACGAGCCTGACTTACTGCCGGCAATGCGGACCAAGCTCTGACACCGGTCGTACAGGGACCTAACAGCCCTTATCAAAGGGCCTGGTACCCCATACTCCCGGAGTACCCCCCACAGAACCCCCCGAGGGACGCGGTCGAATGCCTTCTCCAAGTCCACAAAACACATGTAAACTGGTTGGGCAAACTCCCACGCACCCTCCAGGACCCTGCTGAGGGTGTAGAGCTGGTCCAGTGTTCCACGACCAGGACGAAAACCACACTGCTCCTCCTGAATCCGAGGTTCGACTATCCGACGGACCCTCCTCTCCAGAACCCCTGAATAGACCTTACCAGGGAGGCTTAAGAGTGTGATCCCCCTATAGTTGGAACACACCCTACGGTCCCCCTTTTTAAATAGGGGAACCACCACCCCAGTCTGCCAATCCAAGGGAACTGCCCCCGATGTCCACGCGATATTGCAGAGTCGCGTAAGCCAACACAACCCTACAACATCCAGAGCCCTAAGGAACTCCGGGCGAATCTCATCCACCCCCGGAGCCTTGCCACCGCGGAGCTTTTTAACCACCTCGGCGACCTCAGCACCAGAGATCGGAGAACCCGACCCAAAGTCCCCAGGCTCTGCTTCCTCAGTGGAAGACGTGCCAGTAGGATTGAGGAGGTCTTCGAAGTATTCCGCCCACCGACTCACAACATCCCGAGTTGAGGTCAGCAGCACGCCACCTCCACCATAAATGGTGTTGGTCTCGTACCTCTTTCCCCCCCTGAGACGCCGGATGGTGGACCAGAATCGCCTCGAAGCCGTACGGAAGTCATTCTCCATGGCCTCTCCGAACTCCTCCCACGCCCGAGTTTTTGCCTCAGCAACCACCCGAGCCGCATGCCGCTTGGACTGCCGGTACCTATCAGCTGCTTCCGGGGTCCCACAAGCCAAAAAGGCCCAATAGGACTCCTTCTTCAGCCTGACAGCATCCCTCACTGCCGGTGTCCACCACCGGGTTCGAGGGTTGCCACCTCGACAGGCACCAACAACCTTGCGGCCACAGCTCCGATAAGCTGCCTCGACAATAGAGGCGCGGAACACGGCCCACTCGGACTCCATGTCCCCCGCCTCCCTCGGAACGTGTTCAAAGCTCTCCCGGAGGTGGGAGTTAAAGCTCCGTCTTACGGGAGACTCTGCCAGACGTTCCCAGCAGACCCTCACGATACGTTTGGGTCTGCCAGGTCTGACCGGCATCCTCCCCCACCATCGGAGCCAACTCACCACCAGGTAGTGGTCAGTAGACAGCTCCGCCCCTCTCCTCACCCGAGTGTCCAAGACATGCGGCCGCAGATCAGATGAGACGACAACAAAGTCGATCATCGAACTGCGACCTAGGGTGTCCTGGTGCCAAGAGCACATATGGACACCCTTATGCTTAAACATGGTGTTCGTTATGGACAATCCATGACGAGCACAGAAGTCCAATAACAGAACACCACTCTGGTTCAGATCAGGGGGGCCGTTCCTCCCAACCACACCCCTCCAGGTCTCACTGTCATTGCCCACGTGAGCGTTGAAGTCCCCCAGTAGAACAAGGGAGTCCCCAGGAGGCGCACTCTCCAATACCCCCTCCAAGGACTCCAAAAAGGGTGGGTAGTCTGAGCTGCCGTTTGGTGCATAGGCACAAACAACAGTCAGAGCCCGTCCCCCCACACGTAGGCGAAGGGAGGCTACCCTCTCGTTCACCGGGGTGAACCCCAACGTACAGGCACCAAGATGGGGGGCAACCAGTATGCCCACTCCTGCTCGGCGCCTCTCACCAGGGGCAACTCCAGAGTGGAAGAGTGTCCAACCCCTCTCAAGGAAACTGGTTCCAGAGCCAGAGCCATGCGTTGAGGTGAGTCCGACTATTTCTAGTCGGAACCTCTCAACCTCACACACTAGCTCAGGCTCCTTCCCCACCAGAGAGGTGACATTCCATGTCCCAATGGCCAGCTTCTGTAGCCGAGGATCAGACCGCCAGGGTCCCCGCCCTCGGCCGCCACCCATCTCACATTGCACCCGACCCCTTTGGCCCCTCCCACAGGTGGTGAGCCCATGGGAAGGGGGACCCACGTCTCCTCTTCGGGCTGTGCCCGGCCGGGCTCCATGGGTAAAAGCCCGGCCACCAGGCGCTCGCCAGCGTGCCCCACCTCCGGGCCTGGCTCCAGAGTGGGGCCCCGGTGACCCGCGTCCGGGCGAGGGAAAACTTAGTCCATTAACTGTACTCATCATAGGGGTTTTTGACAATAATTCCACAGCAGTAATTCCACAACGGGTAGTTTTGTTGATTGATCAGCAACAAATGTTTTCATAATCAGCATGTAGAGGGGATCCCTCGATTGACGCAGAGGAGGCGACCCTTGGATGGAGGTTGAAGACCAAGCGTTGGAGCTGCAGGTCCCCACATCGAAGGTTGTTGGCTGGTTGGTTTCCAGTCAGTGCCACTCTGGTTCTATGTGTCATGCAATTATGTGGTTTTTTAAGGTGGGCTTATGATTGGGATTTTACATTAAGCCTTACCTATATGCACCTGGTATGTAAGCTATCATGGTTTAGATCAGCTACAATTACCAATTAAGGGGTGGATCAATTCTGTAAAATTAGATATAGGGATCTGTACCTATAAAATTTTGGAGGGCTTCTGTAACGAAGGCCTCTAATTCCAAACTATTCCTCCATTCATTACTTAGTTTAGGTTAAACTAAAATAAAAAATGAAATATAGTTTGATCTAAATGTGTAAATGAGACAGAAAATGTATCTTGACAGTCACAGTTGGTAAGAATCAAAGGTTCCCAAAGAAAACCCTTGAGATTCTATAGGAAATGCTTGGGGTCATTTTTGACCCCACTCATGAAAAACTGGGGTAGTGACACAAAAACTGCAATTTCTGAAAAAGTATAAAAACATTTTAAAAAATTCAAATGGCTTGAAGTCACAAACATGTTTTATGAGGAATACCTGGAATATGGAAGAGTAAAAACTTTTAGTTTCAGAGATTTTGAAGAATAACAACCCTCGGGGTCATTTTTGACCCCACTTATGCATCTAAGGGTTAATAAATAATCTAACTAAAAATGCACAATGACTTTGAACTTTTAGGAGTGGAGTTCACGGATTCAATGGAAGAGTTGCCGGATCTGAGCGGTCAAAACGAGAGAGTTCCCAGATTTTGTTCCAGCAGGATCCGGCTCAATTTAACCACTGTTGACACCCACAGAGAAGCAGGGAGGAAAAGGGTAATCATCCCAGACACCCACGGAGAGGCATGGAGGAAACAGGTCATTGTCCCCAATGCCCACAGAGACACAGGGATGTGGGTTGTCTTCCCCAATGCCCACAGAGACAGAGGAGTATGGGTTGTTGACTCCAATGCCCAGAGAACCACAGAAGTGCAGGTTGTCATTGCTGATACCCACTGATACACAGGAAGGTGAAGCATCATGGCCAAACCCCATTGAGACACAGGTAGACCTGTCGTCTGCTTCTCTGGTCTGGTTCAACTTGGTTGCTCAAGACTCGGCTGATTAGTTAGCTGTGCTGAACTCTACTTCATTGTCTGGGCTGGACTTGTTTGCTTCCTTGTTTATGTTTATTAAATTTGTTCATTTTTTTAACAAAAATACAAAAAATACAATCCTATAAATGATAACGTACAAAATATAAAAAATGAAAGGTGGCAGAAAGAAGAAAAAATCTTCTTATATCTGCCCCTTTTTTCAAACAATCAGTTCAAACAATATTAATCTTCCAGTTACAGTACAAAATGAATAGCTTTCTAATTTTCGAACTAAAACAATACACATTATGCTACTTCGTGTACATTTTTTTTTAACAATTTAGGTTTGATCATTTTCTTAAATGTAAACATTGACTTGGCATTTTTAACTCCATTCTCCAAGCCATTCCATAATCTAATTCTCTGGATTGAGGTAGAACGTCCCTTCAAACTAGTTCTGTATTTTGGTTTTACAAATATCTCTGTCCCCTTAAGATTATAACAACTTTGTCTTTTGACAAAATGCATTTGGATATTTAAAGGTAGTGCGTTATTCTGAGCCCTATACATAACTGATAAAATATAATCTACCAAATCATGGAACTTCAATTACTTTAGTTGATAAAATAATGTGCTTGATGGATGACAGTAATGTTTTATAGAGATAATTCTTACAGCTCTTTTCTGTAATACAAAAATAGGCTTTGTGATTGTTTTACACGCTTTCCCCCAAACATCAATACAATAGATTAAGTGTGGAACAATGATTGTGTTATACAACAAATACAGAGCTTTATCATTCAATAAGTCTCTGACTTTGTACAGTACTGCAATAGATTTAGCTATTTTTATTCTTACAGAATTTTTGTGTTGTTTCCATGTCAGTTTGCCATCAATAATAACACCCAAAAACTTCACCTCACTCACTCAGTTGTGTGAGGTGAAGCTTCCTCAGTTGAACAGGACTCAACAAATCAGGAATTGATTGCTTTGTTAGCTGGTGTCGACTCAACTGCTTTGTCGGCGAGCGAGAGCTCCGCTGCTCCCCCAGTGAGTGAGGTATCCACTTCTCCCCCCTTTGTATCTGGGAAGGCTTGGGTAACTCCCATGACCCCTCGATGACCCCAGTGAGGGTAAATAACTGATCCAGTGTTCCATGGATAGGATGGAACCTGCATTGTTCCTCCTGGATCTGAGATTTGACCAATGATCGGACTCGCTTCACCAGTACACCTGAAATCAACTACCTCATACATATACTGTGTACATTAACTCATATGCTGCTGTGCCTCTCTTTGCAAATGTCAATGCTAGAACCTTCAGTTTATTTTATAGATATACTTTTTATACTTTTTTATACTACTATGCAAAAACTCAGGACAGTATTACACTTTTATTATTTCATTTTATGCTTATGTTCATTAAATGTTTAGTGTTTTAGTGTTGGTGTAAATTTTCATACTTTTATACTACTATGCAAAAACTCAGGACAGTGTTACACTTTTACTATTTTATGCTTATGTTTATTAAATGTTTCAGTGTTTTAGTGTTTAAATGGTTACTGTTGCACCGAGGGACTGAGAGAAACGCAATTTCAATCCTGTGTATGTCCTGTACATATTGCAGTTCTGACAATAAAGTTGACTTTGACTTTGACTTTGAAAATACCTTACCAGGGAGGCTAAGGAACGTCATGCCCCTATAATTGGACCACAATCTCCTGTCCCCCTATATGAAGAGGGGAACCACCTCCCTAGTCTGACAGTTCAGTGGCACTGCCCCTGATGTCCATGCAACATTACAATGGCATGTCAACAAAGACAATCCCGCAGCATCCAGAGCCTCCGGTAGGTCTGGATGGCGCCTTGCAAGGCAGGCTACCACTACCGGTGTATGAATGTCTGAATGAATGGGTGGATGGCTGGTATTGTAAAGCGCTTTGGGGCTCCTCACAGGGGGCTGGAAAGCGCTATATAAATAAGCTCCATTTACCATTACCATTTAAGGAAATCAGGGCGAATCTCATCCATCCCCGGAGCCCTGCCGCCATGGAACTTTTTAACTAGGCTACCACAGCCACGATTATGGACAGACCAACCCAGAAGTCCTCTGACTCAGCTTCCTCCATGGACGACGTGCAAGTGGGATCGAAAAGGTCGGATAAGTATTCCTTCCATCTCCCAACTTACATTCATAAAATTAAAATTAGAATAAAGTGTGTATTACAAAAGAGTAAATTTTTTATCTGCGGTAGATAGCTCATTGACCTCAGTTTATAAAACAAATGATAATAATAATACTTTGTAATATGAACTGAGCTAATAGCAGAGCCAAGACTGTTCAAAACAGCTCAAATTTCAAAGTTTTCATAGCAATTCATGTGAACACCATTGTACATATAAATATTTACATTTTGCATAAAAAAAATATCTTGTGGTTAATTTTAAGTGCAAATAGCTGCAAAAGCAGGTAATATCAGCATGTCATGCAGAAATATCATATTTCTGCTGAAATAATCATATATTGTGAAGGTTGGTGAAACAGCAAAACATCCATCCATCCATACAACCATCATCTTTATCCACTTCTTTTTTTTTTTTCAGGTCACAGGGATCACTGGTGCCCATGTGCAGCCATTACTGTGCGAGATGCGGGGTACACCCCAGACAGGTTGCAAATCCATTACAGGGTCACATAGAGACAACCAAGACAAACAACCTTTCACTCTTTCACTCACACTTAGGGACAATTTAGATTTAGTAATCAGCCTAAAATGCATGTTTTTTTGTTGTTGTTGTTGTTTTTGTTTTGTTTTTGTCTGTGGGAGGAAACTGGAGTACTCAGGTAAAACTCATGCATGCACAGAGAGAACATGCAATCTCCACTCAGAAAAGCTCCTGGCTAGGATTTGAATGAGGGTAACCTGCTCGCTAGGAACTGACAGCTCTACTCTACCAACTGTGCCATTGTACTGCCCACAGCAAAACATAAATGCCTATTTTTCATTAATTCATTCTTTTTTTTTTTTCAATTAAAGTCATTCCAAGTCACAAGCATTTCACTTTGGTCTTGGTCCATTTCTAACTAACTACTAACTCATCAGTTTAGTCAGAAATGACTCAGTTCCCTAACTTCAGACCATTCTGACAGCAATCTAAACAGGTAAAATATCCATTGATTATTAACAAGAGCATTTTAGGCATAAAAGCAAAACAACTGTTCAACGTTTTTGGAAATAATAAATGGGATGTTCAGGGATGCATCAGGTGTAGTGCTTACCTGCATAGTAGCAATGCACCAGTTTGGCATTTGCCATAAAAAGAATAAAGAAAATGCAGCACCGTGATGGTTAGGAAATAACATGGAGCATGACCCCAACCACCTCATGGTAGTAGTGTTACTACCAGGTGATATTTGAAAAAAGACAGACATGTGTAAAAAAAAAAGAGTGCCTAATTACTACTTGAAACAAGAACAAGAACTTATTCATTCAACTCAGAGAACAAACTCATAGCCCTGGTGCTGTGGCTGGCCAACACCGCTCACTTCATTGGCCCAATGAAATACAGTGTTCATTACACCATTGATCAACTAGTCTCATCCTGTCACAAGATTACAGCTGGCCAGTGCATCCACCTACACACACACAAATGCAGACTCACACACACCTCTGTGGTAAGACACAGGGCTGGTAAGTGGGGTCAGAGGTGGCTTGTAGTAATCCATCTAAGCAGCATGACACCGGCAGCTAATAAATCACTTATTCATCGTTTAATCCATCGACTGTCGCCACCAAACTCCTGGAAAACAATGCCTTCACAAAACACACTCCCTGTTCTTTGGTAGCAAAGATCTCCTCAAGGAACCATAAATCTGCAGTTTGATGCAAACAGAAGGTAAACGCCACCTGATGGCAGATTTTAGACCCGTTTGGATTGGCTTCTTCCAAATAGGTGAAGGTGTTTAAAAACATGTATGGATCCAACAACACACAAAATAATATTTTTTACACACACTGGTATTTATAAAGGAAGTATGGGTCCTTTGTGCATTTTTTCAGCTGATGTAAATGCACACTTTAAAAAGTTTTAACACTGGTGAAGTCATGTGTCAGGTTCACTGAGCTTCTATGATGAAACCTAAGGTCTGCAGCTGGCAGCATGATTGCTATGACAGCTCATCCATCTCAAAAACATAAAAAAGGGTAGTGTAGCTTGTGCTATATTTATTCTGCATAAAGTTTAAGGGAAAAAAAACACCTAAACACAAAACAAAACGTAGTAATAAAAGAAAAAGCCTAACAAAATGAAAATGATTTTCTCCCTAAAACAGGGAAGGGCAAGCAATATTATTAGCAATCTTTATTAAATTTCAAGAGCCATATGTTAACTAAATTCAAGTTGACCAAATTAGATTTATTTTTAATCAAATGCAAATACGATTTTTATAACCTCCATTGAGTAGACACTGCAAATGTGCATTAGAAATCTGAACAAGTCATTCCAAAAAAAGGTTTTAAGTATATATTCAGTGTAAAATGAAGAGCATTTACTAAAGGGATTGTGGAAACAAAATTAATGTTTTGCTGGATCACAAACACCAACATCAAATTAAGATAAAATTAAATAAGATAATATAGAACTTTATTGATCACAGGAAATTGGAATGCCGGAGCTTCAGTACAAAGGAATATAAACAAGGAGTCAGACAAGATTTTAAAAAAAGAAGAGATAATATAAAAATAACAGAGAGGTATAAATACATCAATAATTAAGGTCTAAAACAGGTCAGGTGTGGACAGAAACATTACAGTGTTTATTGTGGTGCAGGATAATTTTATTGTCCTATGTTAAAAGAGGGAGGAGTTGAAAAGTTTGATAGCCACTTCCTGTGGCGTTCTGTGAAGCACCTCAGTGTTCTCAGTCTAATGCCGGGTTCCCACCAAACACTTTTCGCGCAGCCGAAGCAGCCACTTTACATTGAAAGTCTATGTGGCCGAGCATCTTGGCGCGGCACGGCGTGGCGCGGCACGGCGTGACGCGGCGCGTCTTCAGCAGTTCGAGCAGCGCAGCAGTGAGCAGCAGCTGTTTTCCGCGCCCGCGTCGCTCCCGAGCAGTGACTGTCAAAACTCGATTTGACCTGCTTCTGCTGCTCGCCGCGTCGCAGCAACCAATCGGGAGAGCCTCTGCTATGTGATGACGCAACAACAGCGGGACTTTTTTTGGACTTCTCTGCTCCTTATCGTAGAGGGCATTGGTGTTACCTGTCCAGTCCAGTTTATTGGCTAGGTGGACCCCCAGGTACTTGTAGTGGTCCACAGTGTCCACCTCAGTACCCTTGGTGTTGATAGGGCTGTGTGCGTGTGTATGTTGGGGGGGGGGGGTTGATCTTCTTCCTGTGGTCCACCGGCAGCCCTTTACTTTTTCCAAAATTGATAAGCAGGTGGTTCTGTCCACACTCCACAAAGTTGTCCACCACATCTCTGTATGCACCTTCCTGGTCACCAGTGATGCAGCCCACAATGGCAGAGTCACCTGAGGACTTCTGCATATGGCAGGATTGTGAGTTGTACCTGAAGTCCGAGGTGTAGAGGGTGAACAGAAACGGTGAGAGAACCATCCCCCGAGAAGCTCCTGTGCCGCTCAGTATGGTATCTGAGTTTGTGTTCTGCAGCCTTACATACTGTGGCTGGCCTGTGAGGTGGACTCTAATCTAGGTGAACAAAGAGTCATTTACCTGCATGTTCAGGATCTTACTGCAGAAATTAACACCATAAAATAGCTTTTTGTGTGTTTCCAACACTTAGTCTGTTTGTCACATGTCTGTGTTTTACTGGCCAGCGTGCTAAAACCATGTGTCACGTTACAGCCAATACTGAAACTTGACATTGAAAGAAGAGTGACGTTTCAATCCATACACTGACCAACGCAGTTCGGTTGGTGTCATAAAATAACCTTGGTTTGGTATACAGCCCTACACATATAGAGACAATTTAAAGTTATCAATCAGCTTAACATGCATGTTGCTGTCATATGGGAGGAAACTGAAGAGAACATTCAAACTCCACCCAAAAAGGTCCATGGCCGGGATTCAATCCAGCAACCTTCTCACTGCAAGGCAGCAGCTCTACACCACAGTGCTCTCAAATAAGTTCATATTTTGTTAAAAACTCTACATTCTGTATCAGTCTGTGTAATATTACAACTCATAAATCTGACAAACTTGGCTCTCATCAATGAACATTGCTGCCACTGCACGATATACTGCTGCCAGAACAGAATTAAAAAGTCAACGTTCGTTGGCCTACAAAATAAATGCAGAGATTTGGATTTCTTGCATAATGATTTATATTTCATTTCCATCTCCCATGGATATTTGATGTGCTAAATGGAGAAGGCTAACATGTTGAATGAGACCTGAGGGTCAAAAGATTTACATCTGTGTTGTAAACTAATATTTGATGCAATGTAAAATTAAAAAAGCCAAAATGGCAAAAGCGTTCAAAGCAAAAAAAATAAAAATAAAAAAGTCTCAGTTTTAAAGGAAGGATGTTTGTGTTTATGTATTGGTAGAAATCAATGGCTTTTTAAAGGTGCTATGTGTAACTTTCTGTAGAGCACAGAACTTAGAAATATTTTCAACAGGCAAAGCATTATGATCCCTCCCCCTCAGAGCCATATATGGCTCTGCCCCCCTTGCTCTGCTGAAATTCAAATTCAAGCTCTGTTTTTATTGGCTGATTCAAATTCAAGCTCTGTTTTTATTGGCTGGTTAATGGCGGGTCACTCTGTGTTTTTAGTGTTTTTATAAATGCTGATAGAGAAGCAAGGGGACTATAGTTTTTTTCAGAGATTACTTTGTCTAACACCAGTCTGTCAGTAGATAGTGACAGAGTGAAGAAATATGTTAAAAATATATTGTTAGAAAAGTTACAGACTGCACTACAAAGTTACATAGTGCAGTTTTAATACAAATAAATAGGTTTTTAAGATTGAAACTTCAATTTAACTTAATTCTTCAGTTTCATCTATGAAAAACTAACAAAAGATATGTCCAGTCATTTGAAGCATGGTTGCAGTGAAAAGCTGTTGGTCTTCACTTCTAAAAACTCTCCTCATTCTAGCAGCCTTAATTTGGTCTCCCTTTCTTCATCTCGATTCATTGCACCTCTCAATTCACACTTTTCCAAAGCAAGTTGTCTCACCTGACAAGAGAAACAGAAGAACGTACCATGGGGTGGACTAAAAGAGTAGTGAGGGAGGAAAGGGGAA
>JBBPBX010021323.1:0-18832 GCA_038048925.1 Garcialebias charrua
TCAACATAACAGCAACACTTGCTCTTGAAAGCCAAACTGAATCCAGCTAACAATTTTGTTTGTCTACAGAAGCGACTTTTAAATTCAAAGTGAAGGTTAGTCCAAACAGACGTCTAAAAGGCATTCAGAGCGTGAGATGTTGCAAATTTGACACATAAATCTTGAATCTTTCCAGCAAGAAAAGAAAAAAAAAAGCTTCTCAAACACTCGAAACCTTGCATGTCGAGCACATAGATCATGTCACTTCGGCTGGTGTTAGCCTGCAGGAAGTAAACAGAATGAGTGTGTGGGCGTGCAGCCTTGGGTCAACATCATTATTTTGATTTTACTACACTGGTCCTGACACACCGTACTGCTGGCCTTGAGACTTTGTTGCGTGCTATTGAGGTCTAAAACATCAAATCAGAAAGGTCATCCGCTCTGAAACTATTAGATCATTACTTACGAAATACAGAGTAAAGTTGACTGAAAGCATTCAGCTTTTCCTCTTTCGTCTATGATTCCACAAGATCATTTAGTAAAGGAATGGATTTCAAAAGTTTTTTCTTATGTAACATATATGCTATAAATATTTGGTAATTACAAAAATCTTAAATAAGATGAAACATTTGATAAATAAATGGCTTTAAAGATTCAGAGAATCAAACATATGTTTGAACACAAAAATCTTACGCACATAAATAAATAACAAGTTATCATACATGTTTACCTTGAAGAGGCAGCAAATAGCCACATGACAAAGTTTGTAATGTTTTGCTCTGCTTTACTGAGATATTCATTAGCAGAAATCAGAGTTTTTATGAGTCTGTTTTATTTCATTTTTAATTTGGTTTATAAACTGTGAAAGAACAACACCTGAGACCATTTGATGATGGGGTTTCATTTGCTTTGTATACTAATAAAATCACTTTACTTGATACATAGGTTTGGATTTGTTTGTAAGGGCTTTGGCGGTTTCTAAGTAAACCATGACAACAATGTGTAGCATTTAAAAAAAAAAATTTGCAAACATTGTGTTTTTCACTGTTACTGAGAGATGTAGTGTTTGCAGAATGGGGAAAAACACAGATGATTATTTTGTCTTTTAACCATTTTGTCTTTTCTTTCTGTTGCTGGTTCAGGAGCATGGCAACATTTTAATAGATTTTTTACTTTCAAACCTATACTGATTAGAATGGCTGTCCTTCCCTTCCTTCACCAGTCACCTATCTGTCACAGGGAAACACAGAGACAAAGACGTACAACCGTTCACCCTGTCACATTTATGGTGGCAATTTAGTCATCAGTTAACCTAACATGCCGGATTTTTGATGTGTGGGATGTGTGGGAAGAAAGTGAAGTACCCAGAAAGCCCATGCATACTTTTGCTATTGTTGGATGTACCTGTGACCCTGTGTACACCATTTTGTTCCACCGCATGTACAACGTGTGATGCAATTGACAATAAATAACCTTGAAACTTGAGAAACCTTCAAAGTCAAAAGTCAAAGTCAACTTTATTGTCAGAACTGCAATATGTACAGGACATAAACAGGATTGAAATTGCGTTTCTCTCAGTCCCTCGGTGCAACAGTAACCATCTAAACACTAAACACTAAAACATTTAATAAACATAAGCATAAAATAGTAAAAGTGTAACACTGTCCTGAGTTTTTTCATAGTAGTATAAAAGTATGAAAATTTACACCAACACTGAAACACCAAACACCCCTAAAACACCAAACACCCAATGAACATAAGCATAAAATGAAATAATAAAAGTGTAATACTGTCCTGAGTTTTTTCATAGTAGTATAAAAAGTATAAAAAGTATATCTATAAAATAAACTGAAGGTTCTAGCATTGACATTTGCAAAGAGTGGCACAGCAGCATATGAGTTAATGTACACAGTATATGTATGAGGTAGTTGATGTTGGTATAGAGGCAAAGTGGCATATGCAGTAAGGCACATAAGGCACATTTGGCATCCTTAGATAAGGCTAGTCAGAGAATACTGTATATGTATCAGCAGTAGTGTAGATATAAAAGTAGTGTAAATGTAAACAGTAGTAATAAATGTAAAACAGTAGTAATAAATGTAAACCGTATTAATAAATGTAAACAGTGAATGTAAACAGTAGTAAGACTATAGGCAGTAATGTAATACAAACATTAGTGCAAATATGAGAAGTAGTGCAAACTGAATGAGCACATGACCGAGAGTTTAGTGAATAACCCGTTTGATGACACAGGGTCCAGTGTTAAAAACTTTGTGTTGAGTGGTAATGTGTGAGAAAGTTTTTTGTGTTAAGGCAGTTCAAATGGGAGGGGAGGCAGAGCAGGCAGAGTGTTTAGCATTCTGACTGCCTGATGAACAGAGCTGTCTCTCAGTCTGCTGGTACGAGCCTGGAGACTCCTCAGTCTCCTCCCTGATGGCAGCAGTCTAAAGCGGCTGTGTAGTGGGTGTGTGGGATCACCTGCCATGCAGAGGGCTTTCCGAGTGAGGCGTTTGCTGTGTAAGTCCTGCAGTGAGGGCAAGGAGGTGCCGACGATCTTCTCAGCTGCTCTCACGATGCGCTGGAGGCTCTTGCGGCATGATGCAGTACATGCACCAAACCACACCGTGATGCAGCTGGTCAGGACACTTTCTATGGCACCCCTGTAGAAGGTGCACATGATGGGGGTTGAAGCTCCAGCCCTTTTCAGCTTGCGGAGAAAGTAGAGGCGCTGGTGAGCCTTCTTGGCCAGTGCTGCAGTGTTCCTGCTCCAGGACAGGTCCTTCGAGACGTGCACTCCCAGGAACTTGGTGCTGTCCACTCTCTCCACTGCGGTGCTGTTGATGGTCAGAGGGGCATGTTGTGCATCCCTCTTCCTGAAGTCCACAACAATGTCCTTTGTCTTCTCCACGTTGAGAGTGAGATTGTTGTGTCCGCACCACAAGGCCAAGACATTCACATTACAAGGACCTAATGCCAGTGTCACCATGCTGCCTTTGATTAGAATAATTTATGCTAAAACAGATCTAAATCTGACTGTCTCAAGTTGTTTATGTCAGTTAGTTTTATAAGTGGCTAGTACAAATTAAACAGTGGCTGCAGATGTTAAATTAACAACAATTATTAGAATTGAGAAAATGTAGTAACCAGACCTCAGGAGGACAACCGAAAACAAAACAAAATCATACGGTTGATGCAGCAGACACTATTTGACACCATTTTACAAAGTATATCACACCTTCCTGTCATGTGAATAAAACAAAAAAGAAAAAGAAAAAAATCTGAATACTAGCAGTTATCATTTTTTAATCTTCAATCAAAGTTTCTGGCTGCATAAACATTAACCCTGAACACAACAATGTTAAGTCAGGTCCTCTGGACGGTTTCTTTTTATTTGAAAAGTTTTGTCTTTTATCCAAAAGTCTTCGTCAGTCTGAGGATCTAAGGGGATATTTATAAAACTGAGTTTGTTCTGAAAAAGAAAGTTGAAAAAGAAGTTCAAAAAAATAAACCGTCCAGAGGACCTGACTCAACTTTGTTGAGTTTTTTTCCTTCCATTTATAGATGGCCTCCCTTCTCACCTTATAGCCATCCTTTCACTTCAATATGTATTTTTTTATAGAGAGAAAGAAAAGAGAAAGTAAGACAACAAAACAACAATTATCCACAAAAAGAGCACAAGGTAAACACACCCAACCTCCGTCCGCAATCCTACAAAGCACATGACAGAACACAGCAACGAAACATACATGCATAAAGACTAATAATATTCATGACCTTGCAGTAGATTTCTATAAATACACATACCCATACCTACAAATATATATACAGTATACATACATATACATTTATATTCATTCATATACCCATCTACATATCTGCATATATCTACATATACATCCCTGCATCCATTTGTGTGTGGTTGTGAGCATGCATAAGTGAATAAGGTTCCTCCAATAGAACATTTAGTAGTGACTGTGAAGCATCAGAGATCCGTCCCCCCAAAGCCCGAGGCAGACGAAGGGGCGATCAAAGCCCAAGACCCCAGGTAGGACCCCGAGCCCAGGGTCCCCAGGGCCACCCGAACAGGACGAGCCACTCACCCACTCCCCAGATCCGACCAAGGGGAAGAACCGGACGAACCCCACCAGCGACCACATACAAAGCGTTCGTAATACAAAACACTGACAATGTTGTTGGAGGAAAAGGGGTGCAGCTCCTGCAGGTAAGGGGTATTAACTTTGGGACAAATTGAGATCACTGATTGGTCAGTTGCTGACAAGCCCGCTGGATTGATTGACAGGTGGCGTTGAGGATCCGACTCAAGCAAAAAATATCATAGATTTTACTGGCCTGTTTGAGTGTTGTCACTTCTTCCATATTTATTCAATATGTTGGTGAAACTAAGGAATGAGAACTGTTTTCTTACAAAATCCTAATGATGGTTTCTTTATTTTTCAGGGATGCTGAGCTTAAATTTATGGGTGCTTGAGCACCCCCCAAAAGAGGCTAAAATCGTCACTGGCATGCACACAACAGAGAATTAAAGTACCATATTTTCTGCATTGAAAGCCAGTGTCTGAATGCCTTCCGTGAAACTAAAGGGAAATGATGGTGACAGGAGCCACATTGTATGCAAGTCTTGTACAAGTTCAAGTCAAGAGTAGAAAAGCTGATGGTTGTTGCCTCCTCTGCTAAAGCTAGCATCACACCAGGCTGCGATCGCTGGTGACTACTTGGCAAAAGGTGTTTGTGTGAAACTCTAGATTAGAATGTCTTTAAATATTCATGAGGGCTCTCAATAAATAATATTTATTCAAAAACAGATCTAAATCTGCCTATCTTCATTTCAAAAGTGTGTTCCAGTAGATCCAATCACAAACATGGGGGCTGCGGAATGTGGACAACCAACAATGTGCATGGACTAGAATACGGTTCTTCAAGTCAAGTAGGCTCTGCAAAACACAGCGACGCAACTCGATGGTCACAGCAAATATTCAGAATTCAGTGAGACTGCAAAGAAAATTGTGCTAATTTGTCCCACTTTGGAGTTGTCTAGTCTGTAATAGTTGCAGCCCAGTGAGCTATTACCTTTAGTTTAGTAAAGATTTACAAAGTGGTAACAACATCATCAAATCTTCATGATTCTACACTACAACGGGACCAAAACACTGGAAACACTGAAGAAAGCAAGTACAGTTGCTTTAATATGTGCTTCATTGACGTCCAACTCATCAGAGTCTTAGAACACCATTTTCAGCACTTTTGCTCCATTTTCTTCATTTATCTTGTTTGAATGAAAACTGGTTTATCCTGCAGAGCAAAGTATCCTGTTCCATTTAGGTCTGAGGAGTTCTTTGCTCAATAATCGTTTGACTTTGCAGCCCATCTAAAATGTAATCAAATCAATATGCGAGGGGTCGAAGGTCCCTGTTACACAATACAGACGTATGAAAATGGTGTCCAACGCACTGGCATATGCTGAAGATGGAATGTAAAAAATTACTGGAGCCTCTTTGGGACATATACCGTACTGCTAACAAGTTGAACAAATGTTTAACATACGAGTAACTTATCCATAACCTGTCCCTTGCAGATACATAACGTACACAGCACAAGCGATTTTGACTTGTGCAGCGCTTATGATCAATGTCAGTGTAGTTATGCCAAAGCTACGCAGAGCATGGAGCGTAGTGCGATGGTCACGTGACATCAGATATAAACGAACAGCACTCTGCACCACCAGTCATTCATTTTGCATTGACGTGCCTTGGAAGAAACCACAAAGCAAGGGGCCAGGACTGACTCAATAAAACTTCATTCTTATCACCTTCACAGCCCTCACCTGCCTCTGAATACCACTCAGATGATGGTGGTGGCAATGTTTGTTGACTTTTGAGTAACTTACATGTAGCGTGTGTGAACTTGAGCATAACTTATCTGTTGCATACCTGTAACTTATACCTAACTTATCAGCAACACGTCGGCATATGACAACTTATCCCACCATATCACTGTGCTGGTAACTTAGTCAAACACTTAACTTATGCCACTTACATGCGTGTTTGCCTTTTTTTTGTGTGTGTGTGTACGCTGACGCTATACGTCATGGTAGGACAGTCCCTTGAAGATTCCCACTTCTAAGTTCCACAACCTTGAATGTCATATGAACAAAACCATTACGTCCAGGTTTGGGGACGCAGCATCAAGTGCACTGATCTTTTCCATGGTCGCCTGCGTTAACTCACACCCTTTTATTTCCTTTTGTTGGATTGCTAGAACCAGTTCCCTGCAGCCTTCATCTTACTCAACACAGATTATGACCAGTGGCTGTTCTTTCTGTAGGCCTTTCCTACATCTTTAAGAGCTTCTACATTACAAGAAGAGCTCTAAGCAAGAAGTTTACAAGAAGGAACAAGTTTACAACAACTTTACAAGAAGCAAAAGAGCTAAGCAAGAAGGTTACAAGCAGAAAGAAGTTTACAAGTTTACAAGAAGAACTTTACAGGAAGCAGAAGTAGAAAATGAGCTAAAACAAAAGATCAGAGGTTTTACTCCTCACTGACTGTCAACAGTCAATGTTAATAGTTGTTGGACCCAAATGCAGCCACAAAGGAGGCAGATCTAGATTCCATGTCAGCAACAGGTTTTGAAAACTATGCTAAACAGGAAAACTTGTAAAAAAAATAAGCAGCTAAATACATGGATATAAACAGAGAAATATGTAAAAGACTGAAAAAAACTGAAGATAGGAACAGACAACAGGTGTTTAATGAGGGACATCCAAAGGCAATGACGGGACAAGAACAAATCTAAGTAACAAAAACACAAAAACTCCTAGTAATACAGAGACAACCAAACCAAACGAGTTTTAGAATACTTCAAGGATGAAATACAAACACAAACTGTTAGATCAAAGGTGAAAGACGCCTGTAAGCACGTCCCGTTTACCGATTAAACCCAACTACTGTACTGTAATTTCCAGACTATTGAGTGCACCTGAATATAGGCCGTGCCCACTAAATATAAAAGAAAAATGTTTTTGTAAATATATAGACCACACTTGTCTATAAATCGTGGGTGTCCACGTTGTAACATGAGATATTTACACAGAAATGTTTTTTTTTTTACTTTTAATTAAATATGTACCATGCCCCAAGGGAGCGGGGTACAACAAGGAGAGCAGAGGAGAGAATCGGGGGACGGACCAAGTGTTCTGTCATTTCATTGGTCCAGTGCTTTAAGTGGAAAAAAATAAGTGCCGGTACCCTCCCTAATGTCATAATAATATGCATACCTGCAAACTCAGAAGGGATGAAAAAGGTGACAAACGTTGCGCCAACCCCCCCCCCCCCGAAAGATTTTGTAATTTTTTAACATGCTTCAGGTAAAAGTCATTTACTAACCTGATTTAATGAGAACATAAATAGGAAAGATTGTGTCAACCAAAAAATTAACAACCAACAACAGCAGCAAGTCAAATACAGCAGAACATTTTGCTAACAATGCGCTGCTCCGAGTCAACAGATGCATTTAAAAACTTAAGACTTATCTCTTCAGACAGGCTTTTGGTTAATTTTGTACATTGATTTTAGAGTTTGTTATGTTTTACCTTTTTGTATAGTACTTCTGTGATTTTATGATTTTATTTTTCCTTTTGTAAAGCACTTTGTGACTCTCATGTCTGTGAAATGTGCTATATAAATAAAACTTACTTACTAACAGTAAAAACTAGTTTCTTAAATATGCTGGTGAAGATGTTTTGCCAGAAATTTTGAATAAAGTAGATGCCATTTCCTGCATTCTTGTGTATTTTAACAAGTTGTTAAACATCTATGTTTACCTACATGTAAACATGATTCACTAACTATTTTAGAGACATCTAACAAAATAAAGTCAGGTCCTGTGGACAGATTAAAAAATTGTTTAAATTATTATTGATCATGAATCAGGATATTTTAGAGACACCTCATTTAACTAGTTCATATAGACATCATCCTGTTTTTAAACTCACTCCTGTGGCTAAGATAATTGAATTAATGTGACACTTTATTACAGTGACTTTAGGGGTGCAATTGACTGTTATTTTGTTAAATTTTATTTAGTTTTATTTGTAACACAACATGCCATTTTACTAAACAATGGTTACATTCCACTGCATGTATAAAAATATTAACTTTACCCACACGTTGGAGGAGTTATGGTGTGATCACACCGAACAGCGTTTCAACTTCCAAAAAGCTCATCACGCACGCAAGTGGACGCACTTGGTGTCCAGACCTGAACGCCAGAACGCGAAACTGCTGCTGGGTGTGTGGGAGGAGCTTACCGGTATACCGAGTCCTCACTGCACTCCGCCAGGCGAGGAGCTTTTTATTTCTGTCTCTGTGGAGCAGACTTGACTGGTCGTGAAGGACTTGTCGCGAACACACAGCTACAATGAGTTTCTCTTCCATAGTCCATGACTCCGCGGGTTTTTTCTGTGTCCCACAAACAATACGTCACATAGTTGCGCAATCGTTTCCGCGTCACTGGTTTCCGCGTCACATAGGGACTCTCCCCCTGACCCCCTCTCTTCTCCCCCCGACTCTCCCTGATCAACCAATCAGGGAGAGTTGAACGGCGTTTGAACGGCAAAATCTTCAGCATGGTCAAGGAGTGCTTTGGAGGCTGACGCGGGTTCACGTGCACGGAAAAACGCTTTCCAGCACGCTCAACACGCACGTGACGTGACGCCCGACGCCAAGACGCGGCTGGAAGCGCGTCCCCCATTGACTTTGCATGTAAGCTGGACGCTCCTGCCGTTGAAACGCTGTTCGGTGTGATCACACCATCACTTCTGCTTCCCTCACGCTCTGTCGCGCTGCAGAGTTTTTTTTTGTTTTTTTTACAGATGTCGCTGTCGTCTCCTCCCCCCTGTCTATCCTGAGGTTGTGATTGGCCAAAATGACGCGCTCCACCAAAGATGTTTTATTGTTGTGAAGATGCATTACTCTTTCTTGAAATCCAGTCGGGGGAAATGATGCATTCTAATCTGCCACGGGTCTTTCAAGTGGAGAAGACGAAAATAAGTTCCGGAACGCACCTTACGTTTAAAAAAAGTCCCGGTACTCTCAGGGTTAAATTTTAGAAGTGGTGGAACTGGGTTCCGGTGAGTTCTGGCCCACTCAAAGCACTGCATTGGTCAGATTTATTTATTTTATCTGTATTTATACAGGTACTGTAGTCTTATTGAATCACAAGGACCCACTCCCCAAGAGATACGTGTATTGGGCAGATATGTGAGTGCCCGGGGGTGACAAGGCTAAATGTTTTGGTGGCATGACGCCAAAAATACACTACACGCGGCTCCGCTCCGCCCCGCTCCGCAGGTCGCAGCTGTGCGAGTCCAATTTCCACTACCTGCGCTCAGCTCAGGTCCGACTGGATGCGCCGCTCCGAGACGCATGCGCGGGAATTGCGAGATTGCGCGATAAATCAAGTGATAAATAAGTAAGTCAGAACAAAACAATTCACTCGGTGGAAGAAGGAGAACAACTGTAGATACTGCTGCCTTGATCTTCTCTCGTAAATGAGCTACAGGACATGGTTTGAGCAACAGGAAGTGATGTATTACATTTCAGAATAAAATACTTTATTTATTTCTTGTATTTCTTTTTATTTCTTGTATTGCGTTTGTAGGCGTAGTCATAAATGATAGTTTGACAGCATTTTTGTACAAATAAATCCGTATAGAGCTAGGATTAGTCCGCCCGTGGTGATTTTATTTTGTAAATACGGAAGTTGTGCTCGTTCCTTTTCCTGTTGGTGCGACGTAATCTTCAAAAGTTGACTCCGGCACAGCTCCGGCGTCCGGCAGAAATAGAAAAATTTCTAATTTTGACGGACTGCCGTCCGCTCTCCGCAGCTCGCCGCCGCCGTGTGGAGCCAGTGTAAATTCTGTCATTGATTATAATGGGTGCGTATTTGCTGCGGAGGTCGGACCGGAGCGGGGCGGAGCTGCAACGCGTGTAGTGTAATTTTGGCGTGAGGCTCGTTACCCATCAAAATAAATAAATAAAATCCATAAATTAGTTGCAACATTGTATAAGCCTTAAGGTTCAAAGCATGTGAAAAAAGTATCAGCTTATAGTCCGGAAATTACGGTAATGAAGAAAAGAAAGAGAGATGCATTTTGTAATTTATAATGTGTCACAATGCTGAGCTAAAATGTGAATTACACATATATATTTTAATCTTCAAAGGAGTAAACACGAGCATTTAAAAGCTTGTTGAGGTTTATGTAAGGCTGCAAATCCACATAAATACACATTTTGTTTGCACTTTGAAGTCAGCACTCAGATTATGATTTTAGTTTAAGATTATGATTTAAGTTTTAGTTAAAAATCAAAGTATTTAAAATGTGATTTTATCAAATCAACCCTTCGTTTCCCCCCACTTCATGCATGTACTCCCTACAGCAGCTTGCAGATAAGAATCAGACAAAAATACGAGGAGACAGAGAGAAGGAGGAGCGGATCAAAGACTTGTGACTGTCACCGAACGGAGACGAAAGAGACAGAAAAAGAAAAGCGCAGTGTATTGTGGAGATATTCTCTGCAGAGCTGAAATATGCACTCGCAAATTCTGACATTTTAGGCACGTACGCACACACAGAAACACCCAGCGAGCCTAAAATAGGACTAAAAATATTTCCCTGCTGGCAGAAAAATTAATAAACTGCAGGGTAAAATTAGCGCCGTGGAGTCGGGGAATGGCTGCAGTCCAGTTTCGCAGGAGAGGAACGCGTTAAAGGAGAAAATAAAATAATTACATCATGATTTTGATTGTGAAAACAGGAGAAGAAGAAGAACATTTTTCACAGCACATTCAAAGCAGGTTCTATTGGCTCTGGAGATGTGCAACAACCCATCGTCCAATAGGAGGCCGCCCTGCTGCGTCTCCTCCATGAAAGAGACTTTGTTAAGGCCACCAAACTGTTCAGGCAGAGCGTGAATCAATATGCCAGTTAGGTCGAACGCAGCATGAGCAATGTCTGAATCTCGGCGCTCGGCTTCCTCTTCTTCCTCGCTCGCCTCTTTGTCACTTGTTCGTTTTCAGAAGGGGACGCTGGAGGAAGCTGCAGCTCGGTCGTGTTTTCATTAAAAAGCCACGCTTCACTGTCTTAATCCTGACTGCTGTCCTCCTTCCTAACCAATTCTGACTGCTTACCTCACCTCTCAATCACAGCTCCCCTGCCCCGCCTCCGTCATCTCCACCCTGTACGAGTGCGGAGGATGCTGGAAAAGTTGAGGGCACAGAAGTAGGGGGGTGGGGGGGGGGGACATGGAGGGAGCAGCATCCAGTCTCCACTGCGATGGGACCACATCTCTTCTGCTCCACTGGCCCCTCTGTCCCAATTCGCTCGACGTGACTTTAAACAGTCAACCGTGGGGGAGGGGATGCCGTGGAGGGCCCTGTGGACCGCCAGGGACAGACTTAAAACCGGTTGCATGCGAAAAGATGCTTTTCACGCAAACGTAAGTGAATGCAGCTCTGCAGAGACGCCACGGCCCTCCCTCATAAAGCCAACCTAACCGGACAGGCTGACGATGCTGCGCCAAGCTAAACGGACCGTCGCCCATACAGGCAGGACACAAAGATTACGAGGGACAGAGGGGGGGCGCTAGAGAAAGATGTAGAAATAGGACTCCATTATTCATGACGTGCATTTCATGTGCTCGGTGACATCTGGGACAGCAGTGATAATGAGAGTCCCGCGAGAGACAAACTACCGTGCATGCACGCAATAAACCGTAGAGGCACATGCCTCTGTGGTCCACACGCCTGCACGTTGCAGGATGTGCAGTGTGCGCTCTCAGGACATGATTACCTGCAGTGTTCCGTCAGTGAGGACTGAACTTCTCCTATTCTGCTCCTGCTTCATGGAATATCTTACAAAAAGATCTGAAGCTCTCGGCCTTGCCCTCTCTATATGGTTTTAAGAATCTGTTGGAATCCTGGCAAAAACCAATGCAGACATGTTCCTGTTCTTGATTTTATATGTCTACCTTATAATGTTTTGCTAGTTTTTGATACTTTGTTTAAAAAAGAAAAGAAAAAAAATCTGTATTTCTCTCTTATGTTTTTCTATTGTTTATTGTTTAAGGAAATTCTACCATTGCTGTTCATCATTCTTTAGTTTGTAGCAGGTCGCTCTTGTAAATGAGTCCACGAGGCTCAATGAGATTTACCTGACTAAATAAAGGTTGAATGAAAAAATGTACTCACAACTTCTGGACCGCTAATTGTCCGTGTGCTAAAGCTTAAACACGACTCGGAGCTCGGAAACAACGTCATTAAGTAAACATTTGGTGGCAAAAAGCCCCCGACCCTTCGCCTGATTTTAATTTGTTCGCCGCCAAGACACAGAGTTGGATCTACTGTCTGCCATCAGATGTGTGTGTGTGTGTGTGTGTGTGTGTGTGTGTGTGTCATGCAGTGTACTCCAGCTTAGCTCGTGGCCCGGGGCAGTGAGCTGCATTAGCAGCCCAGAGTGAGCTGCCTGGTCTGTCCCTATTAGAGTGCTGGTGGCAGAGGAGTGTCACTGCCCAGCCCAGAGACAAACACACACACAGACAACATACATGCTGCTACACACACACACACACACAGACAGACAACATACATGCTGCTACACACACACACTGACACACAGAGATTTAGCGTGTTTACCAGAAAGAACCGTCAAATGACCTCAATGCAAACAGAAACGGAGGATCAAATAACACGGTTTGAAAAACGAGGTGGAACCTGGAGGTGTGAGGATTTGTCTGCACCGTGGTCTGGGCCCTCAGGTGGTAGAATAACAGAAGAAAAAAACGCTAAATGATTTATTTATCAAACAAAACAAACAAGACTTTTTGTTTTTGCCAATCTGGACCATAAACAGCGTCCTGCAGGTCACGTATCAAACAAAAAAGTTGATAAACTCCAAAAATGGTATCTTTAGTTACAAAAAATAATTAAATAATTATAATTATAACAACAAACAAAAAAAGTGTCAGGTTCAATTATTTTAATAAAGGCAGTCCAGAGTGTGCATTTTGTGACACAACTTCTTTCCGTACAGACACCCCCTGTTGCCGTGATCCTAACAAGGAAACTTTTCAGAGTCAGAGAGTCAGAGAGTCTTTATTGTCATTTGCACCGCATGTGGTACATGAGATGAAAACGAGATTATGTACACGAGGTCCCAGTTACATCCAACAACAAATGAAAGAGAAAAACAGTAATAACATCGAGAACTAACTAAGAAAAACATCAACTAGTAATACACTAAGCCTAATATAGTGGGAATAAACAGCAGCACGAACATGAGTTTGTATGAGCAGATGGTCACAGATGAACACAGATGAACACAGCAACAAGAAAACATATCAGCATCAGCATGATGTGATATTTTGCAGTGTTTATTTTAATTTTATTTTTATTTATTCATGAGTCTAACAGCCTCAGGGTAGAAGCTGTTCCTCAGTCTAGTGGTTCTACACTTGATGCTCCTCAACCTCCGTCCTGAGGGGAGTGGGGCAAAGAGTGAGTGTGCTGGATGAGTGAGGTCTTTCATGATACAGGTGGCTCTTTTCCTGCATCTAGAGGTGTAAATGTCTGTGATGGTGGGGAGACTGACTCCAACAGACTTCTGTGCAGCCTTCACCACTCTCTGCAGAGCTTTCCTCTCTTCAACTGTGCAGCCTCCATGCCACACGTTGATGCTGGAGCACAGGATGCTCTCCACTGCACACCTGTAGAAGGAGGTGAGAACTGGGCTGCTCAGACCAGCTCGTCTCAGCCGTCTGAGGAAGTAGAGTCTCTGATGACCTTTCTTGATCAGGCTGGTGGTGTTGTTGCTCCAGCTGAGGTTATCATTCATGTGTACACCCAAGTATTTGTAGCTGGAGACCACTTCCACTGCAGACCCGCCTATTATCAATGGGGCATGGGTGTGTTTGTTCCTTCTGAAGTCCACAATCATCTCCTTTGTCTTCTTCACATTCATGTGAAGATTATTCTCTTTGCACCAGCTCTCCAGGTGTTCCACCTCCTGTCTGTAGCTGGACTCATCATTGTTTGTGATGCATCCCACCACCGCTGTATCATCTGCAAACTTAACAATATGACAGCCTGGAAGTGTGGCTGTACAATCATATGTGAGCAGAGTGAACAGAAGGGGGCTCAGCACACATCCCTGAGGAGAGCCAGTGCTGAGGGTTATGGTGGAGGAGGAGAAGTTGTGGATCTTCACGGACTGTGGTCTGTCTGTTAAGAAGTCTAGTACCCAGTTACAAATAGAGGGGCTTAGTCCAAGTGTAGATAGTTTGTCTATCAGAGTTTGGGGGATCATGGTGTTGAAGGCAGATGTGAAGTCCACAAAGAGCAGACGCACGTATGAGTCTTTCTGATCCAGGTGGGTGAGAGCAGTGTGGACCACGGAAGAAATGGCGTCCTCTGTTGATCGGTTCTCACGGTATGCGTATTGATGAGGGTCCTCATTGATGTTGACGGTTGCCTTGATGTGGGACATGACCAGTTTCTCAAAACAGATTTGAAGATTCCTACAACTGATTTGAATCAGGCACATCTTTAAAACATTTACAGGTAGTCCTCGACTTACAACGCCCTCGACTTGACGTTTCAGACTTACCATACCATACCATTTTATTTATAAAGCACTTTCAACAGGAACAAGTCCACACCAAAGTGAATAATAATAATAATAATGAATTCAATTTATAACGCACTTTTCATTAATGAAAATCTCAAAGTGCTACAAGGAGCAACAGAATTAAATGTCAATAAAACAAATAATAAAACAATTAAAATCAATAACAATATCAGCTAAGATCAAAAGTAGAATCATGAGGAGGTAGAGTATGCTTGGTCGAAAAGAAAGGTCTTCAAGTCGCTCTTAAAGTCAACCACAGACTGTGGGGCTCTTAGACAGTCAGGAAGAGAGTTCCACAGGCGGGGGGCAGCCACACTGAAAGCCCGGTCTCCCATGGTCCTTAATTTGGTTCTCGGAATGTGAAGGAGATTGCTGTTCTGTGACCGCAGCGAGCGGGTGGATGAGTATGGAATAAGAATATCCTTCAGATAATCTGGTGAAGTTCCGTGTAAGCATTGATGTGTAATGAGAGCAGTTTTGTACTGAATTCTGTAGGCGACAGGAAGCCAATGAAGGTTATGGAGAATGGGCGTAATATGTTCAAATTTACGAACTCTCAACAAGATCCTTGCTGCACTGTTTTGAATATATTGAAGTTTCTGAAGGTTTTTGCCAGGGATTCCAATAAACAGGGAGTTGCAGTAGTCGAGCCTGGAGGAGACAAAAGCATGGACGAGCTTCTCAGCATCGGAAAAAGTTAGGGATGGGCGAAGTCTGGAGATGTTTCGAAGATGGAAGAAGCAAGTTTTAAACAGATGCTTAATGTGATTTTCAAATGTAAGATTGGAGTCCATTTTTATTCCAAGATTAGTAACAGAGGTGGAGAGGGGGATGTCTTGTCCAGAAAAGGAAAGTGTTGTTATAGGAGATGTTTGTACCTGGTGAGGGGTGCCAATCAGTATGGCCTCAGTCTTGGAGCAGTTTAATTGAAGAAAGTTCTGATTCATCCATGCCCTAATTGCCTCCAGGCAGGCAGAGAGGGCAGTGAGTGAAGATGGAGATGACAAGGTGGAAGATGAGGATGCTCCAGTCCTGATGTAAAGCTGTGTATCGTCGGCATAACAGTGAAAAGAAATGTTGAACTGATTAATAATTTGACCTAAAGGCAGCATGTAAAGGGAAAACAGCAGGGGCCCCAGAACTGACCCCTGAGGGACACCACAGGAGACACCAACTGTCTGGGACGTGGCGTTGCCAAGACTAACACATTCCAGCCTATTGGAGAGGAAAGATTTGAACCAGTCCAGGACTGTGTCGCAGAGACCGACCTCCACATGAAGACGGTGGAGGAGGATACTATGGTCCACAGTGTCGAAGGCTGCAGTGAGGTCAAGGAGGACAAGGATGGAGGGAGAGCCAGTGTCAGCAGCCAAGAGGACATCATTGGTAACCCTCAGCAATGCAGTCTCTGTACTGTGAGCTGCCCTGAATCCAGACTGGAACTTCTCATACAGAGAGTGTTGTTGTAGGTGATCCTGCAGCTGAGCAGCAACAGCTTTTTCCAGCACTTTAGACAGAAAAGGGAGGTGTGAAATTGGGCGGTAATTAGAAAAAATGTTGGGATCCAAATTAGATTTTTTCAGAAGAGGCCTAATGATGGCGGTTTTTAGAGGCAGTGGAACATGACCAGATTGTAGAGACTGATTTATTATTTGAGTGATAAGTGGGCCTATTGCAGAATGATTGGTTTTTATGAGAGACGAGGGGAAAGGATCCAGGGCACAGGATGAAGGCTTCATTTTCTTGATGATGGCCTCCACCTCACTCTGAACAACTTCGTCAAAGCTGTTTAGGGTCCCAGAATGCAGACGGGTGGGTGGCACACTGAGAACGGGGAGGTTGTGGAGCTGAGATCTGATAGTGTCAACTTTGGTTTTAAAAGATGAAAGAAACAGGTCACATTTTTGAGCAGAGTCCTCAAGAGTTTGCTTAATGGGATTAAGCAGACGAGTGATTGTGGAGAAGAGCTGTTTAGAGTTTCCAGGGCAGGTGTTGATGATGTTAGAATAATATTTGGAGCGTGCTTCTTTAAGAGAATAGGCGTATGCTTTCTGATGTTCTTTATATGCCTGCTTATGCACAGACAGACCAGATGATTTTACACGTCTTTCAATAGCACGGCCAGTTGCCTTCATCTTGCGCAGCTCATCAGTGTACCAAGGGGCTGAACGGGAGAAAGACACCAGTCTTGTCTTCAAGGGGGCGTGTAGGTCCAGGAGCTCCCGAAGAGATTGGTTGTAGTAATCCACAGAGTCATCTGCAGAAGAATGATTGACAGCGGTCAGGGTGTGAAGATCGGCAGACAGAACATCAAGGGAAATGTTTTTAAGGTCACGGAACTGGATGGGTCGTTTTGGGTTTGAAGCAGGCGAAGATGAAGGCACTTCCAGGGAGATGACCCTGTGATCTGAGACACCCAGGTCATATACAGATAAGTTATTGATGAGTACAGTGTCTGTAATCACCAAATCCAGAGTATGCCCCCTGCTGTGCGTAGGGGCGTCAACATGTTGAGTGAGATTAAGAGAGTCCAGAAGAGACTTAAAATCTGTTGCCAGAGGTGAAGAAGAATTGTCCACGTGGATATTTAAGTCGCCAAGAAAAATAGTCTTCACAGGGGAGGTGCAGAAAAAAGTGAGGAGGTCATGCATCTCTGAGTTAAATGAAACATGCGGTTTGGGAGGTCTATAAATTAATATAACATTCATCAGGAGTGGGGCTTTGAAGCTGAAAGCCAGACATTCAAAAGAGGAAAAGTCCTGAGAAGACAGATGAGACAGTTTTAAATTACTGCGGTAGATTACAGCCAGACCACCACCGCGGCCAGTGCTGCGGGCTCTCTGCAGATAACTGTATCCAGAGGGACACGCCTCATTCAGAGAACTGAACACATTTGGTTGGTGCCACGTCTCTGTAAGACACATGAGGTCCAAGTTCTTCTCCAGAATGTGATCATGAATTAAACATGACTTGTTGGAAAGAGACTGCACATTGAAAAGTTCTAATTTAATACCAGTTGGAATAGGAGCTTTTTGAACCGGTTTAAGCAGACTGAAATCCACTCCACGTTTTCCTCGCCACTTCGTGCGCAGAGGACTACAAAGGCCTACAGACGCAGCGTTCTGATGACGCCATCGAGGTGCGACACGTCTCTCAGTCCAGACAGCACTAATCGAATCCGAGTTCGCTTGAGAAGAAACGATTTTCCTTCGAGAGCTTCTATGGATGTAACGAGGTCTACGCAGAAGTCCCAGTTGTTTGATGGTGGAAACAGAAAGAGGAATGGAGCAGTTGTTAAGTTCAAACAACTGCGAAGCGGAGTACGTCAACATCCACGAGCCGGTGGAGGCTAGCACAGAGCTAGCCGCTAGCAGCAGGCCCACGGCTCCGAGAAAGATATACAAGAAGCAGAGAGAGGTAACTCGAACGAGCATTACCTTGAAGGAGTACAGAAGAGAGTCCAGAACAGTCCAGAGGACACAGGAAGTTGAGAGAGGCAGCAGGTAAGCGAACAATAAATGCAGCTACGTGATACTCGAAGCTAAATTCGTGTTTAAGCTAGCGGGAGCTAGCAGCCCCTACTATTAAAGTTCCGGTTAGACTAGGAAAGTTTTCTATCTAATGAATCAAGCAAACAAGTCAAATCTTGGCTTCGCCACGATCTCCCATCCTGAGCAAGCACAATGGCATCAGTGGAAAGGAAAAACTCCCTTTTAGAAGGAAGAAACCTCTAGCAGACCCAGGCTCAGGACAAGCGGTCATCTGCTTTGACCGGCAACTTATAATGTTTGCAGATCCACAACGCAGTCAGAAAAGACAGTTGCTCTAAAACTAACTAACTAAAACACAAAACTTAATCACAGAAAGGTAGAAATGTCCGCGTCCGTTCACACAGGTGCTGTACACAGGCTTGCGCCTGCCGCACTCTGCGTTCAAGAAAGGTAGAAAGGTTCAAAGAAAGGTAGAAATGTCCGCGTCCGTTCACACAGGTGCTGTACACAGGCTTGCGCCTGCCGCACTCTGCGTTCAAGAAAGGTAGAAAGGTTCAAAGAAAGGTAGAAATGTCCGCGTCCGTTCACACAGGTGCTGTACACAGGCTTTGCGCCTGTCGCACTCTGCGTTCAAGAAAGGTAGAAATGTCCAACAAGGCTC
>JBBPBX010021323.1:21500-42494 GCA_038048925.1 Garcialebias charrua
TCCCTTTATGTGAAAGGGAGACAATTCAACTGACTCCTTCATCTTTAAAAACTGTGTTAGGATAGGCTAAGTGCTTGGTAACTGTACAGTACTGTACATGTATTTATTTATTTAAAAAAAGTATTATTATTATTTTTTGTATGTACTCCGACTTACGGCGATTTCGTGTTACGAACGGTGCGTAAGAACGGAACTCGTTCATAAGTCGGGGACTACCTGTATTGTTGGTTTGATGCAGAGTTCTTCCTCTAAAAAAAAGGTTTGTAAGCTCCGTCATCCAGGTAAATAAATAAATAAATAAATAAATCATAAAAAATATAAAATCATGTCATCTGGACATTTTTTTACTTGGGAAAAGTGAAAAAAGAAACTGTCCAGATGACATTATTTAATTTTTTAACAAGTTTTTCCTCTCCTTCTTTCCATCCATGGCCGTTACTGAAATGCAGGTAAATAAACTGTGTTTACTTCTAGATGAAAGTGGTTGTCACCTGTTTGTTCAGTAAGTTAACTGACTCACTCAATGCATTTAGTTATCAATTATTGTTTAAAGAAATACTTAAATGGTTGAACACAGAATTCTTGGTTGAGAAAGTTTACTGGTGAAAAAAAAAAAGATTTTACTCAAGATACAATTCAATTATGCAACCATGAGAACTCAATTCCCCCCAAACATCTATACACAAGGATAATTTGTAGTTTTTAATCAACACATATGTTCAGCGTCACTGGTAAAACTGGGTGTTTGTGACAAAATGACCCCAATTTACAGCTAAAGATAAAAACAGGTCGACATCTGGTCTAATTAGTCAAGATCAAGCTTTTCTTATTCCAACTTAAAGTGAAACCTCAGTAAATTCAGATTTTTCCTGTTTGTTTCTCTCTATAAACATGTAAGAAAGATCACATTTTGTTTGGCCTAATCTTCAAAAACGGTCACTTTTGCACCAAACCATTCAATTAAACTTATAGAGTTACAAACGTTTGATTTTGAAGAGAAGTGGATTCAGTTCAAATCAATCCCTGGTGTTCATTTCATCTGTACTTTGCACTTTTTAAAAGAGCATTTGTCTGTGCTGTGAGGATGCTCGACTGCTGATTTGTGGTCTTGTAACAGTATGTACAAATAAATCCACAAACAGCTTTAAAAAAACGACACTTCATCCTTTTCGCAGAAGCCTTTCTGAGGCTCTGTTCACCTTCCCGTCCACTGGAGTCAATCAGGGCCCGCGGAACTGATTTGACCTCTGGGTGTGTTTGGACAGCTAATAGCGAGGCGGATCAATAGGTCTGATTGAGAGGTCATGTAGCAACATGGCACTTAGTTAACCACCAGGGATCTTATTTGATCCCTGATCATGACTTCTCATGGTCTCTGAGCATCCAACTACATTCACAGAAACATCATAAACCACACACGGCACAATAATGGCTGTCGATAAACACACAGAATACATAGCAATGGCTCAGACGAGCATTGTGGGAGTTCTGCTCTGCCAGCTCCTGCTCCCACAGTAAGACTCTAGATAGCCACACCTGTGAGCCTGTGACTTGATGAGCACGAGGAGTAACGGCTTCTTACTCATGAGGGAGTTTTTCCTTTCCACTGTCGCCTTCACGCTTGCTCAAGATGGAGTTAAATTCAAAGCAGTCTGCTCCTCAGATAAATAAAGTTAAATTATTATTTTAATACAGGTAGTCCCCGACCTACGACGGCCTCAACTTACGATGTTTCGTGGTTAAGACACGCATCTCCATAAATAAATAAAAAATGTATATATATTTTGAATGTTTTTATTTTGAAGCCGATTTATCAGTTTCCGGCCAGTTTCTGGTTTCCCGTTTTGCTAGCTGTGGAGGCTACAGCTTGCCCTGTACTCTCTAAAAAAGCTAAGTCTGGTCCTCTGGACATTCAAAAAACAAAACAAAACTTGTTGGAGCAAGCTGGACAGGCAGCAGCTGTGGAAAAGTAGCTGTTTTATGGACGGCGGTTTTACAACGTAAACGAATGGAGAATCCGGAGGAGGGACGGAGGAACGGAGGAAATGGCTTCACCAGCAGTCCAGAGTAGGAAATTAACTCTTTTTTCCCTTCATTATGGCTCTGAAATGTATGTGTTTTTTGATAATTATGTAGGGTACTGTGTTAGGATAGGCTAAGTGCTCGGTAAAATACAGTACTGTACGTATAAGGTGCAGTTTAGACGTATGTTTTGAGTTACGTCAAAATTCGCTTTATGACTCCACGTAGGAACGGAACTCCGCCGTAAGTCGGGGACTACCTGTATATGAATGTTTCTGTTCAGTGTCCTGAAATGACTTCTGCTGTGATTTGGCGTTTTATAAATAAGCTGAATTGAATTGAATAGAATTGAGTATAAGAGGCCTCAGAAGACACTCATCCAGTGCTGGAGCATTAGCTGCCAATGGTAGTCTTGTTCTAGCTTCTATCTGTGGTCCAAGCTAAATATTAATGACTTGTGCTTTTTTCTGTGCCTCCAGAGAGTTACCTTTGACGTCCTGTGTTCCTCAAATCTCCTCTGAGGATCTCAAGCTCCTCTGTGCCTCATCAGCTGCCTCCATGCCTTCACTTGCCTTTCACCTGCACCTCTTCCACCTGGAACCATTTGGGTCTACTACTCTCCCCATATCTGACCTCAACCACCAACGTAAGAGAGAACTGCTGTATCATTATCGCCCTTGACATCCTATATTCTGATCTTCTCTCTGCTCCTCGGGGTTCCAGCCCCTCACCTGGATCATTGCTCATATCTCACCTTGTAAATGAACACTGTAAACTGATTCTGGGTCTTGGTTTCTGTTCTCATTGGTCTTTAAATCTGGGTATAGGCACAATTTTCAGAAGCATAGCCCTGGTATGGCATTTGACCTTGATTTGTGACCTTGACTTTGAAGTTGGTGTGATGAAGAGTGTAGTGATACTCCATCTAATGTACATGAAAGAAGTTTTGTGAAATTATCTTGATTGGATCAGAAGTTACGGGCGGGACAAGTTACCGTTTACTTACGAATGGAGACTGTACCATAAAGCGTCCGCCTTTCGACGAGTGTATAAAAAGGAGTCTCTTCATCATAGTGACTGCAGTGCTTATCGTAAACCCATCAATGTTTTGTTTCAGCTTCAAACAAAGTCTTAACTGTCACACATACATTTATTTTGTCACTTGCCACCATGTTTTTAAGTGTAATGAAAAGGTGCCGTTCTCATACTGTACTCACAAGTTGAGTCGTTTCAAAAACAAAGATTAATGTGAAAATCCCTGCCGTTCGTAACGTTAGTAAGACAGACTGAAGATTGAAAATCAGATCCAAATTTCTTGCTATGGCTCCGAACGTTTCGGTAAATAAGCATTTCCTTAAATACAATTTCTTAGTAGAGCTTGCAGTAATCTCCCAACACTAATCCCGCTTTCGTTAGCCTTCACAAAAAGAATAGGACGCAGAAGAAAGAAGGTAAAACCTCTTTACTCAAATCCTATTTCTTACCCCGTTCCAGGCCACATAAGCTCTTCACTTCTTTCACTTTAAGCCTTGACACAAGACTTCCAGTTTTCACTTTTCCTAATGACTCTGGGTGGGGTTCATCATGCAGATTAGCAGCGCAGAGTCATTAAGGACAAAACTATTAATTAAACTTTTACTTTTCTTTTTTATAAAATGTGGGAAATGAAAACACTCTGGTGATGAGATCTACAGACTAGAACTGAATGAAATACAGTAACCTGAAACTGACATGAAATAATAAAAGAAATCGTAGTCAATGTTGGGATTTGAACAGTGAATGTTTGTACCGGTAGTTTATGAGATGAGTGTTTTCCTGGACCGGAACTGAACAGAGAATGAAAGTAAATCTTAATGTTTTTGGTGCAAGATATTCAAGCGAGTAGGAGTTACGCTGAGGAGGAGAACAGAGGGAGGTTTGTTAATTTTTTGCTTGTTCGAGGCAGCACAGAGTGATGGATCCTGGAGAGTGGAGGGAACAGTTTTGTCCAACACCAGGGACAATGGTGGAGCCAGGGTGTGGCTAATGGTGGCCTTGATCACCACAGATTTAGCTTCAGCCACCCCAATCATTTGAAGGAACTATACTTTTTAGCGATATAACAAGTAGAAAGTTTACCGGTAGTTTCTTCAAATGATTGGGGTGGTTGGTTTATTTAAATATACAGTAGTCCCTCGGTACTTCACGGTTCGACTTTCGCGGACTCACTGTTCCGTGGGTTTTCAACGTGAGATTGTATAAATGACACATTTAGCTGATTGATGGAAGGCGACCAACCAGAGCATTGTGAGCATTGTGAATCTGTATCCTGGGAGCTGACTGGCTCAGTAATCGTGGCATCAGTCTGTCTACTCTCTTTCACTGTGCTCTTAGAGCGTTTAGAGAATTTAGAACATTGCAAGAGTGTGGGAATGGTTTATAAAGCCTTAAATATATAAATACTAAAATAAATATATTGTCCCTACTTCATAGATTTTCACCTATTGTGGGGGTGTCTGGAATGCAACCCCCGCGATAAGTGAGGGACTACTGTATATGGTGAATGGACTGTACCTGTACTTCTATAGCACCTTTCAAGACACTCAAAGCTCTTTACAACACAATCTGCATCCTCCTTTACTCATTCATACAGCACTCTACTAGATCTGTACAAAGATTATTCAATGCATGTACATTTATACATACATACGGTATATATAAAATGATGGTGGTCACCTTTGATGTTGATGTGGCAACCCAATTTTCCAAAGTGACCTTTCTTACGCCTAGATGCAGCCACACACCAAAACTAAAATCGGAACTTCACTTATTTTTCAAATGACCCTGCCAAGACGGACAGATGAACATTATTTCTAAGGCCTCACTTTGTGACAGGGGGCAATTACCATGGTTTGGCCACCCAAGGCTGAAATTTTAGTTTAGACGCTAACAATTGTAGAAGCTTCTGTCTGTGATAGACAGTTATTTCAATCCTAAAGTAATATTCACTCCTTTTAAAATGAGATTTTATGTAAACATTTTGAACAATTAGTACCTTACCTGCTGCTAACAACCTCCTCTTATTTCTGAACAGACTGACAAGCTAATGGCCCAACACTAATATTTAGATGTTGGTGAAGTTGTTAAGACGGGAGTTGCTATAAAACTTTTTTGGTCTTATCTCAGCTCAGACTAGCCGTTAGCTCGTCAGTCCAGTTAGATTTAAACTTTGCTTCTCCAAACTGAGGTAATTCTATTAAATGTTCAGAACCTTTTTCACAGAGATCACGTCAAAGGATTTTAATATTTTTAAAGGTTTTCACTGGTTTAATTCATCAAACCTTATGATCCGCCGCCTTGTTTTCCTACATTACTTTGGTGCATTCAATGTTTCCATAACCGAGTAAAGTTATATCATTGTCTTTTGTAAAAATCTGTATTTCCTTTAGTCCGTATAACCCCGTACATAAAAACGCACGGCCCACAGTCGCTCCTCGTCTTCTCAGCTGCCGTGTACCATCTCAGCTCGGCTTTAAGGCGGACACGGTGGCCAGATTTCTGTCAGAGTGATGTGCTCGCAGGGGGCTTTCCCATCTTTCCCTCTTACGCTGAGTGACACTGATACACCGACACACTGTAAACATGCCCGAGCAGCCCCCGTGTGCGTTTGATGGAGACACAAAGAGAAAAGAGGCGGAGGAGAGCGACGGCGGTGGAGTGTGTGCTTTATGTGAGTTAAGTGCACGTGAGCAGGCGAGTGTGGTAGTGTGTAAATAGTCAATAATAGCCGACACTTGTCAGCCCTCTGCTCTGAACACACAAAGCCCGTGTTCAGGCCATTGCTGAACTCCGCCTCTCTGCCCCCCTCCCCAAAATCTCCTTTCTAACCCTACATCTACCCCTCCCCTCAAACACACACACATAACTGGGCCTCTCAAGCAGATATAATTATGCCTATTGTGCCCCTTGTGCACACAGACAACACACGCATGTAGGCACATGCACTTATTTGTGCTAATTAACACACCCACCCACGTGCCTCCTCAAGCTAACTGAGTAAAAGATGGCTGCCAGCGCTCCATCTGGTCCTGCCCTGCTCCGACTTTCACCAGGGCAAATGAGAGGGGGGCGCAAAAAAAAAAAAAAAGAGCTGACAGAGGCAAACTAACCCGTTCTTATTCCATTTGAACGTAAGCAAACCCTTCAGCACACACACCTCACGGCCTGCTGCGTGGCACATGGGGCAGGGATGAGAAAGAGATGATGTGTGACCCAATGATGGAAGTGGGGGGGAGGCGATGGTCGATGAGTTCCAAGAGCCCCGGGGACGCCACGTGCTCCTCGTCCTCCTCTGTCCCACAACCTCCCATTGCGCCCACAACAACAGGACAGGCGTCACGCCGCAGCCTTAATGCACCCTGAATTAATGTTTAATGAGGGCTCTGTACTCGGGCAGCTTCATGCAAAATCTGAAAATGGCTTTATTGTGTTGCGTTTTGGGGGGTTGGGGGTGGGGGTGTGTAGGTTTGTGGTTTGTACACTTGTACTTGCAGCCCGAGAGTGTGTGTGTCAGTGTTTACAAGAGTTTGTGGTGTTCCAGGCGAGTGTATCTATTAATGTATTCTTGCTCCGAGAGCGCGAGCACAGATTTCCAGCACAAACAGACATGGTGTCCTCGCTGCTGCTCGCCATGAGGCCTCTCCGACTTTATCAACTCCCACCTCAACACCTGTGAGGAGCTTTAAGACTATAATCACGTTTTAATTACCGGTACTGATAGTAGACTTTAGTCAAAGTCAACTTTATTGTCAGAACTGCAATATGTACAGGTCACAGGACCGAAATTGCGTTTCTCTCAGTCCCTCGGTGCCTAACCATCTAAACACTAAACACTAAAACATTTAATAAACATAAGCATAAAATAGTAAAAGTGTAACACTGTCCTGAGTTTTTTCATAGTAGTATAAAAGTATGAAAATTTACACCAACACTGAAACACCAAACACCCAATGAACATAAGCATAAAATGAAATAATAAAAGTGTAATACTGTCCTGAGTTTTTTTAAACATGTTAACATGTACGCAGATGACACAGCGTTATAAATATAAATTCTTATATCTACGTATATACACGTTGAACATTTAGCTGTTGAGTTTTAACTTTTGATTGGCTCCATGAACTGATCAGGTGGACGGAAACACTCGGCAGCCAGCACACCAACGTCATGATGAACACAGCCACGTTCAGTGCACATACAGGTAAGAACAGGGAACAGGTGGAAGAGAACTTGGAGAGGTGGAGGTATTCACTTGAAAGAAGAGGAATGAAAGTCAGCCGTAGTAAGACAGAGTACATGTGTGTGAATGAGAGGGAGGCCAGTGGAACAGTGAGGCTACAAGGAGCAGAGGTCACAAAGGTGCAGGACTTCAAGTACTTGGGGTCCACTGTCCAGGAAAATGGGGAATGTGGTAAAGAGGTGAAAAAGAGAGTCCAGGCAGGATGGAGTGGATGGAGAAAAGTTTCAGGAGTGATTTGTGACAAAAAGGTGTCAGCAAAGGTCAAAGGAAAAGTTTACAAGACAGTGGTGAGACCAGCTATGTTGTATGGTCTGGAGACAGAGACATGGACAAAAAGACAAGAGACAAACTGGAAGTGGCAGAAATGAAGATGCTGAGGTTCTCCTTAGGAGTGACAAGGATGGATAAGATCAGGAATGAGATCATCAGAGGTACAGCACATGTTGAACAACTGGGAGATAAAGTTAGAGAGGCCAGACTGAGATGGTTTGGACATGTCCAGAGGAGGGACAGTGGTTTGGACATGTCCAGAGGAGGGACAGTGGTTTGGACATGTCCAGAGGAGGGACAGTGGGTATATTGGTAGAAGGATGTTAGAAATGCAGCTGCCAGGAAAAAGACACAGAGGAGATATATGGATGCAGTTAGAGAGGACATGGAGGTAGTTGGAGTGAGGACAGAGGATGCAGAGGTCAGAGAGAGATGGAGGAGGATGACTCTCTGTGGTGACCCCTGAAGAGTGAACAGCCAGAGAAGAAGTTCAGCTGTGCAGTAATGCAGACATTGTTCTGTTGAGTAAACAATGACAAACTACACAAAAGGTATCACGCAAAAGTGTAGAAGTTTCACATCAGTTAATGTAAAAACATATTAATATAATGAATTTGCTAGCTATTAGTCTAGCCTGGAGGAAGACTTCTGCCCTATAGTCTCTGTGCTCCATGGCCAATGTCCTGGCTGATAATGGAACATCACTTCAAAAATGACCAAACTATCCCTTTAAAAATACCAATTGAAAAAAAAAATCTATACAGTGTGAACATTGTAAAATAAACGTAGGGTTTTAAGTATTTCATTCTGCACTTGGATGACGAGATCCTTCTGAGCGGCTCCTTGACGAAAGTGAAGTCCCTCAAAAAACTCAGTTTTTTGTCCATACTTTAAAATTTCCATTAAAAGCACATTTTTAAATGAAACACGCACGCTGATGTCCTGCTGCGTGCTCAGTAATCCAGGTGGAATAATCTAACAAAGTTCAGTCAGGTCCTCTGGACGGATTAAAAAACAAAGATGTTGATACGTTTCGTCTTTCATCCTAAAGACAAAACACGTAAAGGCTTGTGTGATTTTTCACATCACCAGTGCAGTTACGTTAGTTAACTGTATCTGCTCATTATCAGGATTTTATTTAAATTTTTTCACATTTCATTTCATGCAGTTTTGTAATTAGTTTATGATGCATTTGGTAGAGCCTCTTAGAAATAAAGGTTGCCGGACTGAATCCTGGTCTGACACCTCCATGTGTGCATGTGTGGGTTTCCTGCAGATCCCTCCCAAAGACATCCTTAAATGAGAGAGTGACTGGTTGTTTGTCTCGTTTGTCTCTATGTGTCCCGGTGTTGGACTGAGACCTGTCCTCTCGCACAGTGCCTGCTGCTGGATATGTGCACCAGCGAGACCGCTGACCCATGACAGATGACGGACAGATGGGCCTTTTACCATGATGTGGTGCATTTGTTCTAAAACCAGACACCCCGAAAGAATATCACAGAAAAAAAACTTGAATTGTGCAACTTCAATGCAAACTGACGAACTGGACTTTTTTTTAATTTTTATGGACGTGTGGATGTAGGTTGTGCACCGTCATGTTTATCGAGCGTCCGAACATCCAGCAGATACCCGAGGGGCAGAGGATCGATCCGTAATGCAGCCTGTAAGTGACCTCGCCACCTCGGGAGTCACTCTCAGACCTATTAATTTCACTTTAACACGCTCACCGTGGAAGCTCACCTATCCTTTCATTTTCCCATCAATAGCCACTTTTCACACCAAGATTCCACAGCCACGCTTCTCAGACTTATCCATAAACATGAGCAAACGGCGTGGCAGGTGTGTGAGACGGTGCATGGTCGGGCATCTTCTGCAGGCCACCATGTGGCTGCAGCCATCTGCTGGTCCAGTCTCTATTCATCAGAGCCTCTCATTAGCTTTCTGCTGCTTCGACCTGCAGCCTGAGCGCTCTCTGTGACCCACTGTTGCTTTGATTCCTGTCCACAACCCGCCATCTCGGCTTCAGCTCTCCTCCGCCACGTCACAGACACACACACAGACACACGAGGCCTAACTGCAGGGACGGTACAGTACGGGACGGCGAAGCGAGAGGGAAATAGGTCAGTCTGCTTGCACCCCTCCCCTCCTAAACCCCTTCACCGTCCTGGCTGGACGTGAAAGTGGGACAGGCAAAGGGACACACACACACACACACACAAAAAAACACAAACACACAATACACCAGATGGGGAACATGTGCATTTGACAAAAGGGAACCTGTTGGGGTTCAAAGGGCACGGCTGCATCGTGTTATGTCATCGACTCCACCTTGCGAGCAGTATATGTGGCCGTGCTAACGATCCCTGTCTGCGTTTAATGTCTCCAGCGTGAACAACTGAAGGTCTGGAGTAAAAACAACAAGGAGGTTTAAACTTTAAATTAAACAACAAACAGAACAGTTTTGTTGTTTGTATTTTCCCGCACTGGGTGCACATGGTGGGCAAACAGAAAACTTTTGTTGGATTCAGAGGCTCAAACTCTCCTTTCCAAGTTGAGCTCAGGTGAGAATGAAAGAACAAATTAATAAAACAACACAAAAGTAGTCTGTTTTATCGCGTGCAAAAGTTTATAAGCGGTATGATGATGTTGCACATCACTGAGGGATTTGAACGGTGAACGTTTTTGAACGTAGGTAGTTTTTCTTGTCGTTTTTGGCTTGTCCAGGCAGCGCAAAGTGGCAGACCCTGGCAAGTACCAGAAGCAATCCACCACCAGGAGCAATGATGGAGCCAAGGGGTGGCCAGTGGTGGCCTTGCCCACCATAGATTAATTTTCAGCCACCACAATCATTTGAGGAAACTATACTTTTAAGCAATTCAAAAACTAGACAACACAATTCCTCAAATGATAGGGGTGGTCAGTGTACATTTATGTGGTAGGGGCCAGCTTGGATTTCACCAACGACCTTTCAGCCACACACCAAAATTTAAGTTGGCACATTACTTAATTTTCAAGTTATCAAGCTCACAACGTAAACATATTTGATGGCAGCCATCTTGGATTTTGACTTTGACAATCCACATTTCAAAAGAAACACTTCTTACGCCTAGATGTAGTCACACACCAAAACAGAAGTCAGTAACTCACTTATTTTTCAAGTTACTACACAACATTTACAGAAAGACAGACAGACGGACAGACGGCAAATCCAATTCCCCCTTTTTGCCGTGCAAAGGGGGACAAAAACAAAGTTTAAATTTGTGTTGAGAGGAACTTGACTTGTATGTATAAGCCAGATGTCAAAGATAAATCTCCATCTCATGAAATGTTATATTGATTGATTGATTCATTCATTGAACTAAATTTCAGAGCAACATCTGTAGAAATGACTGAATCACGGTCAGTTGACTCAGCTATGGCATCCATTTTGGATAAAGTTGAATTCAAAAAGTAAAAAAGTAAAATTTGAAAAGTAAATACTGTATTTTCCAACGTTTAAGTCACAGTTTTTTGCATAGATTTGTCAGACTTATACACCGAAGCGACTTACAAAAGTTTTTTTTCCCATACAGTATTTATGACGCAATTTTTGACTGACACTTTAAATGTTCATTCATACTGACATGAAACTGACATGAGACACACCTTTGCTATAATGTCGAGCAAAAAAAAAAAAGTTTTTAAAGTGTTAACCTTGTTAAAATTTCAAAGAACTGCAACAGCCAGTCCTCCCGTGCGTGCTCCCGTGGCCGATTTTTGGAAGCCAATCGATTTTTGGCACAACACCGACCCACGTTTAGCAGTGACACACAAAAAATGCGACTTATTTAAGTTTTTTTTCCTCTTCATGATGTTTTTGTGATGTGAGTTATACTCCAGAGCGACTTATACGCCGGAAAATATGGTAGTTCTACAGACATTTGTGAAAATCTGTCCAAGAGGTCCATGAGATATTCCACACACATTGTTCATCATCCTTTCTTAAAACTTTGGCAATAATGTTGTCAACAGTGCCGTCTGTTAGCAAAATATATCATGAATCACAGGGCAGGTTTTGATAAACTCGTAGAAACTAATCGCTCCATGTACATTTTTCCAGTTGAATAAAAATAAAATTTCTGCAGCTTATTGAACACAAAAAATACTATAGCTCAAACTGAGGTCAAATTTAAAGTGGTAGTAGATGAGAGTCATTAAAACACCAATTCTGAGCCGGACATCTCATACTATTGCAAAAAACTGGCCACGTTCTTTTCAAAGTTTGTCCTAAACAGCTACAACTCCATCAGTTTTCATTATAAGTTTTTAGTTTAAAACTCTCATGAAAGACAGTGGACGACATGCATCTCTACGAGGAGTTCTTTATCCCTTCAATGTAATGTATACTACCGGTAAGTAAAATCTAGTTCTCTTAAATTTATGTAGTTTTGTTCCCCACAATAATAATAATAATAATAATGAATTCCATTTATAATGCACTTTTCATTAATAAAAATCTCAAAGTGCTACAAAGTGTAACAAAGCAAAGATCAAAATAAAACAAGTGATAAAATCAAATAAAATCAATAATAATATCGACTAAGATCAAAGATAAAATCATGTGGATGCAGATTAGGCTTGCTTAAAAAATAAATAAAATAAAACAAGTGATAAAATCAAGTAAAATCAATAATGATATCAGCTAAGATCAAAGATAAAATCATGTGGAGGCACAAATCTCAGGTTTACAAACTGAATACCCGTAGTGGCCCGAGGTGAGTCGTTACAGTTTCTCACCTTGAATGTAAACATGTAAGGTGATAAAAGTAGAACTCGACGGCGTGAAGAAATAAACCCACATGTTCGACTTTACTGAGCCCGGATCAACTACTACAACACCTCCTGCTGCACCTTCTGAAGACGAGCTCCGCAGACGGAGACAAGCAATCAGCCACTCACTCACTCACAGTCAGAGAGCTTTTCAGTCACAAAATCAATTTTAATTCTCACATCTTCACTTGGTCTGTGCACTCTGAGTCATAGCGGCCAAGCAGGACCAGAGACATAAAGACGGCTACGAAAAGGAGCCATTCAACGCCCAGCATTATTTACAGGACACCTTTTAGGCCAGAGTTTTACTGACTTTTGGTCAAACCCTGAAACTAATGTTGTGAGATCACTCAAACCCTGAGTTGAGGATGACTCTCAGCTACTACCACACCAGGTTTTAGCTCAATCTCTGTAAAATTGACTGAATTTGAGCACGTTGTGTTTCTAAGGTGGCCATCTTGAATCTGGCTGTAAAAGTTAATCAGTTGTAGAAGGACACTCGGTCATTACTCTATGAAAAAATATTAAAATCTGTTCAGTGATTTATGAGATATTTTGCTAACAGACAGGCAAACTTATCTTTAAGGTAATGGGAAAGCTTTACATAAAGATCTAATACAACCATGGTATGTGTTGGGAGACTCTCAGCTACTACCACACCAAGCTTTAGCTCAGTTTCTGTAAAGCTGTCTGAGTTATCCCAGTTTACGTTCAACTGTCTGTGTCGGCCATCTTAAACTGGCTTGACTCCAAAAGGGAGACGCGCATCCAACAATTTATTTTAACGTTTCATTAAAACTCGTGAACTGGTATGCGAGATATTTTGCTAACAGACAAATGAACACAGGCACACAGCAGACAAGCCATAAATGTGCTCCCAGGCATCCAGCTGGGTCAGTTTTAGACTTTATGCGTCCAGGCAGCAGTTCAGCTCATGAGCTGTTTGCACAATCATCTCATGACAGAAAGTTGAAACAAAATGAGTCTTTGCTCCATTTCTGAGTTTACAAAAACCAACTGCTTCGCTCTGAGAGCAGCTCATCGTGTTCAGCCTCCGATCCTCACACTCACTGCTCATCAGCTGACCTATATACTCCTAATTACAACCAGCAGCCTGACGACAACGCGCACACACACACACTCACTGCTCATCAGCTGACCTATATACTCCTAATTACAACCAGCAGCCTGACGACAACGCGCACACACACACACAGAGACAAGACACAAATGACACATCCACACAAGATCGCCTTCGTATGTTCGGGAATCGAACCAATGTGCCACTGTGTTAAAAAAAAAATTAAAAAAAAAGTGACGACTATGCCTCAGAAAATAAAAGCACGTGATGACAACAAACCGAGAAAAAAAAAAAACAGAAACGTGAGAATGTTTAACAAGAGACGTCTAAAACCTGCAGTATGCAATATTTACACAAAACGTTAAACGAGGGAGGTTGTGGTCCCGCCTACAACTCCCGCACAACACAAGTTCTGTGTTAAGAGAGGTGGAAAGAGAAGGTATGGAGACGCCGCTAATGTCGAACCGGTTAACACCATAGACTTAATATGCCTGTGGTTAACACAAACTCCTTTTTTATTTTATTTATCCAAAAAAAAAAAAAAGTAAAATAAGTTCAACCAGGTCAGGATCGAACCTGGGTCGTTGGAGCGGAAAGCAGACGCGCTTTCCATTGTGCTACTGAGGCATGTGGCTTTTTGCAGGTCTACTATATATTTAAAGGAACCGCCCCTCCTAAAATACTGGCTACGCGAATGCTACATCTATACGTACTTATCACGCTATTACTAAATACGTATCACGTTTTTACTACATAGTATCACGTTTTTACTACATACGTATCCCGTTATAACTACATAGTATCACGTTATTACTACATAGTATCACATTTTTACTACATAGTATCACGTTTTTACTACATAATATCACGTCATTACTACATACATATCACGTGATTACTACATAAGCTCTAATTTTTTTTTTCCATGGATGACTGCAATACGCTTCCGTAGACAGATCCTGGAGTGGAGGGAGCAATTTTATCCACCACCAGGTGCAATGGAGAAGCCAGGGGGTGGCCATTGGTGGCCTTGACCCCCCATAGATTAATATTTGGCCACTCCAATCATTTGAGGAAACTATACTTTAAAGCAATATAAGAACTAGAAAGTAGGGGTTGAACGACTACCTGTACATATTTTTTAAAGTTGAGTTCAACATGATAAAAGTTGAGTCAACGTCGAGTAATCCATGTGACGTCATAGGAACTCAAAACACTATTCACAAAAAAAATGGCACTTATTATTTATCAAAAATAAATAGAACAACAAAACATTGGGAGTGTATATTTATCATTTATCATACTGCAAATAAGTCACAGGAAAACCAAAACTATAAGCTGCAAAAGTAAATTTTATTTTATTTAATCCACTACATAAAATAGACCATCTTGGCGGTGGTGCACCACCCCTATTTTTATTTTATTTAGTGGATTAAATAAAATAAAAATAAAAACTATCCACCATCGTACAAGGTGCACGGAGGTGGATTATTCACCAGTGGAGAATCCACCTCCACGCTCGCTGGTGGAGAATGCAAGGAGTGGTGAAGCCACCACTGGCGATGGTGCGCCCCCGTTTTGTTTTTTATTTTATTAAGTGGATTAAATAAAATAAAAATGAAAAAAGCGGGGTGGGTGGTGGTGGGATCCCACCATGAATTAATACAAAAATTAAAACAGTGGGGTGGGCAGTGGTGGGATCCACCACAGGCAGTTGAACTGACGAATCATCTTTAGTGAAATACTTGCACACTGTTGATGGATTTCTACCTGTTTGTTAAGACTTGGCCTGCTCCTCACCTTCCATCTGCTTGGAAGAATCCATTTTGTATCGAGCGGCGGTGCTGATCACGTGACACAATCACAGACTGCGACTAGTCTACGTGAAATTTAAAAACTTGTGAGATGTCCTAGAATAGACTAGTTGAGTCTGTTCAATCCCTACTAGAAAGTCTCGTTCCCCTAAAAGATCAGGGTGGCTGGTTTATGGTGGTGACCACCTTGGATTTTGACTTGGCAACCTAGTTTTTGGTAGGGACATTTCTTAAGTCTGGATATAGCCACAGAACCGAATGGAAGTGAGTACCTTACTTATTTTTCAATTTATCATGCTCAAAATATTCATGGATGGACAGACGGATGCATAAGGTTATTTCCAATACAGTACCCCCTTTTTTCTCCGGGGAAAAATTAAAGGTCCAAACATCCATTGAGGAACATTAATCTAAAATTGTTCCACATTTTTGAAACAGTTTTTCCCAGACTGGTGAACCTCTGCTCATCTTTACTTCCCTTTACAGCCTTTTGTTGCCTCAGTCATGGGTTTCTTCTGTTGTGCTGCTGCCATAAAATTTAACATTTGATATGTTTATTATATTCCAATATGAATAAATATGAGCCTGTGTTTGTATCTATAGTTTTCAAAACAGCCTGTTTTTCAGAATTTGGTTCTACAGTACAGTAGTGGTGTGAAGTGATATCTGTGTTTTTGCATACACAAAATACACCATCTGTCCCAGGACCTGAGGCCATTCTTGCCCTACTACCCTCCTTGCTTCTTTTCCCCCCTTCAACCCCTCTGCACTGTTATAAAAGCTTTAAATGAAAAAATAACCATGTGCGCATCCTAAAATCAAAACAAAACAACTACAATCATAGCCAGACATTCAATCGTAACTGAACGTTTCTCTGTCTCCTGTTCTCAGTCCCTCTGCCGTACAAATGAGGTTAATGAAGATGTATGTGAGACCACGGTCCTATTGACATCCCGTGTCTCTAATTGTGGCCCTGTTCTTCAAGGACATGGTGGAAAGATGAGCAGGGAGAGGACCAAAATAGATCTGATGAGCAGAAGCTGTGGAGCAGCACGTGGAGTGAGGAGAGGGTCTTTGTCTTCTGTTTCTTTGGTGTCAGGTACCATTACATGCAGGACTTGACATGAGCTCGAGAAAAAATCAAGACAGCAGAGAAAGGTGGGATAGAAGTTCAGCTGTGCATCAAATCGTCCTCACTCAGAATCAGACCCATAAAAACATCAAGACGTTTCGAAATCGAGCACTTCAAAGTGCCCACTCAAGCCTAACTCGCTGAGTTTCCTACCTGGGACGATGGAAACGGTGTCCCTCTCCCAGGACACAACGCTGACGTACTCCTGGACGGCAGCAGGGATGAGGCACTTGAACACTGCTACGTTGCCCCGCATTGAGCGCTGGTCCGCCACCCGCACGGTGTAGGGCTCCCTGAAAACTGCACACGAGCACAAACAACATTAGAAACGGACAACAGCAGTTTTCGAAGGAATGCGTATCATCCACCACCTTTCATGCAAGAGTTTTAACCAAAGATTACGTGATTTAATGGGGACAAACGATCGATTTGGAGACACTTTGGTCAAATCTCGAATTGTGGAATTTCACTAAAGCTCATGTAAACTGTTAGCACTCAGCATGTGTGCTGTGAATGACCCTCAGCTACTACCAGACGAAACGTTATTGCAATTGCCTTTTGTTGGTGGGTCAAAGTATTTGGTATCTAATGGCAGGTTCAAAGAAGGATCTCAGACTTGTTGGAACAATAGACTTGTTTGATAAACAATTACTTCAGCTATAAAGAGACTGTTAAATTTTTATAATTTTTGAAAAAAAAAAAATAACGACACACGGACTTCGCCATTTTATTCACGCTGTAATGCACGCTGAGTAAATGACATAGACAGGTGGCTCCAGTGCAACCTCCACTGAGCTTAAATATTCATGTTGGACAATATCTGATGTCCAGCCCTTTAATTTGAACCAGAGAGTAAGGACAGAGAGGAGAATGGAGAAATGACTCGGCTATCGCGTTAGCTCCAGATTTAAAATGTATGGCAATGTCGGGCTGCGGCTAATAAACGGTATTATTTTACATTATTAATGTTTAGCATATCTTAGATCATTTAGCGTATCGTTCAGCGTATTGTTCAACGTATATCTTAGTGTACCGGTATATCTTCGATCTTTATATACTGTTTCTTTTTATACTTTATATGTGTGTTATTTTTGGGTGTAACTGGGACCTTGTGTACACAATTTCGTTCCACCTCATGTACCACATGTGATGCAAATGACAGTAAAGAAACCTGAACTTGAATTAGCTCCAGAGCATGCATGGTGTTAGCACCAGACCCAATGGGATTAGAATATCCTGATGCATGCTCAATAATCCAGGTAGAAAAAAATAAAAAATAAAAATAAGTTAAGTCCGGTCCTCTGGACATTCAAAAAACAAAACAAAAAATTAGAAACGTTTCATCTTTCATCCGAAAGACTTCTTCAGACTGAAGAACTCTTTCGGATGAAAGACAAACCATTTCAGTTTTTTTTTTGTAGTTTTTTTTTGTTTTGGCTTTGTTTTGTTTTTTGAATGTCCATAGGACCAGACTTAATTTTTTAGACTAATGGTATTAGCTCCACAGCTAATAGCGTCAGATCGATCTATCTATCTATCTATCTATCTATCTATCTATCTATCTATCTATCTATCTATCTATCTATCTATCTATCTATCTATCTATCTATCTATCTATCTATCTATCTATCTATCTATCTATCTATCTATCTATCTATCTATCTATCTATCTATCTATCTATCTATCTATCTATCTATCTATCTATCTATCTATCTATCTATCTATCTATCTATCTATCTATCTATCTATCTATCTATCTATCTATCTATCTATCTATCTATCTATCTATCTATCTATCTATCTATCTATCTATCTATCTATCTATCTATCTATCTATCATCTATCTATCTATCTGGTTTTTGAACCGAAACCCTGCAGCAACTTCTACTAAAATGAATCACACACAAATAACAAGTTAACGGTGGGTATTGACTTTGCAAAGGGGACCGTCTCCTAAAACAGGCGAACGAGTCCGAGTTGGAAAAGCTGACATCCACCTTTTATACACTTGGTGGGTGGGTACAAAACAGGTTCACACAATACAGTAGATGTTTTTGAGTTTTACTGATAAACATTAAAATACTCTAACACTATCCATCTATCCATCCATCTATTTATTTTTTAGGAATTGTCATGTGTCACAAACAACTTTTAATACTGTAGAATAGAGAACTAACAACAAGGCAAGTAGTCAAATATCCTTTAAAAAATTAATTTGAAAAAACAAACAAAAAGAAAAGCTCGGGTTTGGAGACAACATTAGAGACTAAGATGGTTTGGATGTGTAGAGGCGGGACAGTGCATAAACTGGACAAAGAATTATGAATATGGAGGAGCCAGGGAGGAGGAAAAGAGGGTGTATGAATGTAAAGGAGGAAGACGGTCTGTGCAACAGAGGATTCTGGGAAAGATGGAGGCCACTGATCCACTAAGGTGATGTCTAAAGGGAGCAGCCCAAAAAAAATAATAATAATAATCTTCACAAATCCAACCAAAAACATATCATACATGTGTGAATATCATCAAAACAAGCAAAGACAATTTCACCAGTTACCATGAGACGCTGCAGTCATTCCCTGGAAAATATCTGACGGCTTTCATCTCTGATCTGAGCTCATCTAATCCTGCCTGTCCTGTCACCAAATATGGAGCAGGCCGCCATTAAACCAGGCCGCTGGTGTGAGCTCATCACAAGACACTTCATAAGGATGCAGCACATTCAGATTTCTGTTATTTGTTTCATTTGGTGGTTTGGTTCCTGCAGGCACGTGCAATATACTTTGTGCTCTGCGTTGAATGAGCAGCAGCTCATTAGCAAAAATCACACGAAAGCCGGGACGTATCTGAAGGTTGCTAAGAGACTGCCGTGGAATCCCCTGCCTGGTAACAGACACCGCAACGGTACGCAAACATTCCTGCTGCGAACGCGCACATGCAAATGGACACCTCGTTCAGAAACGACGGATCAAACGAAGCAGGTCGGAGCTTTATCGAACATAACGAGTCATTTCTGATGAGACGTGGCTAACCTGAAGCGTGTTGGACTCATCATCGCCCGAAGGTGAAGGCGGAGCGGCAATGTTTTCGCCTTGTTTGGATGCATTGTTAGCAAAATACTCCCCAACACAAAAATGGCTACAGCTCGATGGATTTTACAGAAACTGAGCTAAAATTTGATGTTAGTAGCTGAGACTGATCCTCAGCTTATACTCCGAGCACAAACTGATCCTGGGAGGTCTGTGTCTTAAAGTTTGGCAAAAACTATTCCAGTCAACCCTGTTTGTCTGTTAGCAAAATATCTTATCAACCACTGAACAAGAAGAATTGGCCATCGATATACAGCTGATTAACTTTAGCAATCAGCCCTATTTAAGATGGCTGCTAATTTACCAAAACACAAAAAAATGATGAAAACTCAGTCAATTTAACAGTTATTAAGCTAACGTTTAGTGTGATAGTTGCTGAGCAGTGTCCTTCACCCATATTGTGACTGCAGTGCGTTGCATAACATTTTTTTCCTTGACATTTAGGCAATAAATGTTAGCATCACCCATTTTTGTCTGTTAGCAAAATATCTCATGAATCACTAAAAATATTTTATTGAAGCTTTCTGAAATCAATCCTTTGATTTACATCTACAACAGATCAACGGATGGAGTCTCCATCAATGAAGATGGCCGCAGCAGCTAATCTTTTTTTAGCCGACACCAAAAATGGCTTTAACTCTGTGACTTTAACAGACATTGAGCTAAAATTTGGAATGGTAGTAGCTGAGAGTCATTCACAACACATACTTAAAGCACAAACAATAATAGCACATGATGTTATTTTCAAAGTGTAACCAAAATAGCTACAGCTGTGTTATTTATAGTTTAAATCTCAGGCACAAAAGGCGGTGGGTGACACTATTAAATGTGATTCCTGTTAATAATTGTTCATCACAACAAAACAACTATGTTTTATCCAGTTGTTGTGACCTGTCCATCAAAGCTAGTGAGCCAGCCTGGTTCGCGCTAATCCCCCGGCTCTCGAGGCCGAGTTTTTCTGCTCACGTGCAGAACCAGCTGCCTCAGGGTCCTGGCTCAAATCCCTCACTTGGCGCCGGCATTAGCATCAGAATGAATATGAGTATTGGTTCAGGTCGGTGTTGGGAGGCAGAATATGAAAACAGATGTTGATGACAGGAGGGAAAAGGGAGGAGCCAAACAGTCAGAATGAATGAGAAGAAATGGAAGTGGGCGGGGCCAATGGATACAGTTTAACTCTAGAGGCCAGATGTATGTCTTCACTTTTTTTTCTTTAGGCTTTTTAAAGCCGCCTCGTGTCGTGTAAGCAATGGAAAGCACCAATTAGGTTTGTTAATGAGAGCTAATTAAAGAAGTGTGTTGTGGCTAAATTTAGACTGAAGGAGGGAGCAGACAGGAGGAAGAGGAGAGAAAAGAGGAGGGGATAGCAACAGAGGCAGTCAAGATGTCCTAAATTGAACCATCTGACACATCGGCCTATGTTTATTACTGCCCACCGCCATGAATGGCGGGCAATCATGTAATCACCTGTGTGTGTGTGTGTGTGTGTGTGTGTGTGTGT
>JBBPBX010021324.1:6766-42492 GCA_038048925.1 Garcialebias charrua
TTGGGGTGTCTATGAGTGCAAACCTATTTCCCCAGCTCCCCGGGCGCTTTCTATGGCTGCTCACTGCACCACCTGGTGGTGGTTGGGTTAAATGCAGGGACGAATTTCGTCTTGTATGGGAAACATGCACAGATGACAAAAATGTGACATTTATTTATTTATTTATTTATGTATGTATGGGTGTTTATGTATTATTTATGTATATACTGAATTCAGAATATGCATGTAAACTTAGGGGCAGAACTGGATGCTTCTTCCTGCATAGGCCTGTCACAATAACAAAATTTGCTGGGCGATTAATTGTCTCAGAAATTATTGCAATAAACGATAATATTGTTTGAAATTTAATAATAACTAGTAATTGTCAAATTGGAGAAGAAATGTTAATTTGTTTTGAATGTAGTACCTTTTTTGACCAATGGATGGCAGTACAAGACTATCTGAACCAAAGGATGGATAGTTGAGCAGTGCGTCTCTAAGAAAAATGGGAGGGAGGCCCCTTGAAGTGACAGGGGCTGGCATGGTGACATGGCGAACGCTCGGTGCAATTTGAGCTCTTTAGCATAGCATTTTTCACACAAAGCTTTTAATAAAAATTAAAAAAAAATCAGTAAACAAGTTCTCAGCTTCTTTTTGCAGAGAAAAACAACTTCTTACACGAAGGCATGTTGCATTAGCGATGTTCTCACCAGGCGAGCCATGCTGAGCTGAAGACCAAACACCAGATTGAGCTCTTTGCCTTTAAACCAGTTGACAGCGTATGTATTTTGGGCCACGGCCAAGGACTCTCCTCCGATGCTGTCGAAGAGGAGAGGAGAGGTGAAAGAAGAGTTTAATACCATACCATTTTATTTATAAAGCACTTTCAACAAGAACAAGTCCACACCAAAGTGCTGAACAAACAAACACGTAACAGGCAACACAGACAATGAAGTACAACACGAAAAACATAAAAACATTGCAGATCATAAGTAAAACGATCAAATATAAATCAGCTGGCATTGAAAGCAATGGAGTAGTAGTGAGTTTTTAACCGGGATTTGAAAACTGAGAGAGAGGGGTATGTATCCAAACAAACCTGAGACTGGAGGACGGTTTTGGTTTGCTAAGATTAACTCTGAGGAATTTACAGAACTACCGGTATGCAAAATGTTTTCAAATGTCTGTGTTTTGTTGTTGTTGTTGTTGTTGTTGTTTAAAACAGGTCTCTCTTGAAAAGGAGTCCTTGTGATTCAATGACACTAACCTGTATGCGTATAAATACAGGTTGAATGAATGAAAAAAGTACATTTGCTGTCCTTTATTTGATCATCTACCATATGACAAGATTTCAGCAGATGGCTCTTTGGAATTGCTAAAATATTAGTGTATGTGACAAACTGTGACACCTTTGGCATTCTTTAATGAAATTTGCACACACACACACACAAAAAAAGGGTTGCCAGTAACAAATTGCCTAAATATCCAGTTTCTAATGGTTATTTGCCTAGTTGTCTGGAATTCATCAACACTTCAGTTCAGGCGACTTCTGTTGCCTCAATGATTCATAGGTTAGAGTAGGGTAGCTTAGTAAACAACAACAAACTCAACAACAAATTCCTCTGAAAATAGTCAGGTGCTGGACTGAAAATGAGTGGAAAAAGCAGCCAAACACCAAATTTTCAAAAACTTTGCAAAAACCTTGACAGAAAGAAATGAAGACAACTTTAAAAAGATTAAGAGAAAGTCTGACTAACAAGTTAATGGAACCGTTTGTTTTACCCAAATACAAAACGTCCAAGTTCCATCAGCCAGAAAAGATTCCACAAAGCTCCAGCCGCAAATATAACCTGTGGAGAAAGACCAAGCGTTAAAAAAAAAGGTAATTTGGTCTCTTTTGCATCTAGATGTTAAAATAATCCAACCTGTCCGACACAGACAAAGAGGGAAAAGATGATTGTTCCCAGCCTGCAAAGACAACAATTGCACAACATTACTTTTTTCACTTTCGATTTGAGTCAGAAATACAATAGGAGCGAAACAGAAAGAAAACCAACACGGAGTTAATGTAACATTTATTTTGTACCTGATCCCCAAAACCCTGTCAAGTAGAAACCCCCCCAAGAAGCAGAGAACCACGTTTGGCCAGGAGTACCAGGCGTACAGCTGCATGAAGGTTTCAGTGTTCAGGTTCAGGTCCTGGGACAGTCAGAAGAAAACAAAAACTCGTACCTTTAAGATTTTCCTTTTTGATAAATCCTATAGGTGGGCTGTTGTCATCAGCTTAGACTGGAGGACAAATTGACCTCATTTCTCATGACTTGTTACAATTGAAGCGTCTTCATTTGATATTATTTGCACCGGTCATTTGATATTATTTGCACCGGTCATTTGATATTATTTGCATCATTTGATATTATTACGCACCGGTAACCAGTGCATCTTTGCACTGGTTACCGGTGCGTTACAGGATTCATTTTAAAATACTTTTATTTACTTTTAAAGCTCTAAATGGCCATGCCCCTCCATACCTGTCAGAGCTGCTGCATTACTACACACCCTCTCGTTCGCTCAGGTCAGCTGACCAGTTGCTTCTGAGGGTACCGAGGACAAAGCGCAAGCTTAGAGGGGACCGTGCTTTCTCTGTGGTAGCTCCTAAGCTCTGGAATGACCTCCCATTAGACATAAGACAGGCCTCTTCACTTGCTGTTTTTAAGTCTCTTCTTAAAACCCATCTTTTTTCTTTGGCTTTTGGTACAATCTGAGATGTTTTAACTTTGTTTTATTGTTTTATTGTATTCATAATTTATTATTTTAGTACTGTTTTTAGTCCCTTCCATTTTATGATTGTATTGTATTTTGTGATTGTGTGTACAGCACTTTGGTCCTGTTGGGTGCAAAAAGTGCTCTATAAATAAAGTTGGTATGGTATGGTATGGTATTATTTAACATGCGAGTCTCGACCTGCCATTGTGTATCTGTTCCTTGTCCTGAGCCTGGTTCTGGTAAAGGTTTCTTCCTCATGAGGGAGATTTTTCTTTCCCTTCATGCTTGCTCAAGATGAGTCTGTGATGAAGCTACACTCAATGCAGTCTGCTCCTTGGATAAATAATGTCATTAACTTACTTTTTATTTATATACTGTATGAATGTTTCTGTTCAGCGCCCTGAGATGACTTCATCTCTCTGAACACTCTTCCTGACTGCCTGAGAGCTCCACAGTCACTGGTTGACTTTAAGAGCGACTTGAAGACCTTTTTAACCAAGCCTACTCTGCCTCCTCATGATTCTATCTTTGACCTTAGTTGATACTGTTATTGGTTTTACTTGTTTTATCACTTGTTTTATTTGACCTTTGATTGTTGCACTTTGTAGCACTTTGAGATTTTCATGAATGAAAAGTGCGTTATAAATTAAATTCATTATTATTATTATTCAGTTGAGACTTGGTGCTTTATAAATAAACTGAACTGGATTGAACACATCAGTTCTCTGTGTGAAAACAAAAATTTTCAGTCTGGGATGTATAGGAAGTTTTACCTCTGCACTAATTCATGGATTATGAGAATCGATTACCTGGATGACTTCAGTTTGAAGTGCAGCTGGATTATCATAACAGAAGTAGCTCCCTGGAACAAACAAAACAAACAAAAAAACATTAAAGGGGACCACATGTAAGTCTTTAAGATAAAGCCGGAAAAATGTCATATCCGGGAAAACGGAGGACAGCTCCTCCTGCACTGCCGGGTCGTCAAAAGACTGAAATTTTATGTTATATCTGTGTGCTATATTGACAATATTAATTCATTTTAATACACAAAATAATTCTTAGATAATTAAAGGGGACCACAGATGCAAAATTCACTTTTTAATGTTTTTGTACTCAACTTTGGGTATTTACTTCATAAAAAAACAGTCCTAAGGCCAAAAAAATGCACCCAGTGGTTTATTTACTATAAGTATATTTATTTATCTTAGATAGAAACGGCCCGATTGCACTTCCTGCGGTTTGTTACGTCACAAACCGCAGCCACAACCCACAGCCACAACCCATCCCAACCTTTGTCCCGCCCCCGTCACCTAGCAACCCCTGGTAATGCTCCACCCACGCGGTTCCTGAGTTCATCTCAGCCTGCACACTAGGTGGCGGTATGCACCTAACAGTTGTTTGCGATCCGCCATAAATCAAATGGAGAAGAAGAAAAATAGTTCATCTCAGCAGAATGGCTCCTAAAGTTAAATGTTGCGTTGTTGGCTGCATTACACAACATGTGTTGATACACACTCTTCCAGTCTCAGAGAGCAGAGATGCGTGGCTTAATTTTATTTTTAATAGCAATGTTCAGGCGACATTACCGTAGAAGAATTACACTTCTTATACGATGAAGGACTACTTTCGTACAACTGCCGGTTTGGTTGAGTGGTTAGCGCGCTCGAACGCCACTCGGGAGACTTGGGTTCGCATCTTGTCCATGATCTTTTTTTTCCCCCCCCCTTTTTTTTTTAAACTCCTGGCGCAGATAATGGAGCACTAAGCAGATTTAAAATTGATAGTTTTCAGATGGGAACAGATGTGTGCATGTTTGTGTGAGTGTGTGTGTTGTGTGTCGGGCCAGCACGCTCCTCGGAGAAACACAGATAAAAAGATAGCCCCGCTGTGAGTGTGTGTGTGTGCTTTGCTGCATCCAGCTCGCGCGCACAGGCAGAGGGTGGGAGAGTCAGAGGAGACATTACAGAGGAAGAATAAAAAATGACACGACAACTTGTACACTCTGATCTGTCGTGGTCCAGTTCAGCTCAGCTCAGCTCGGCTCTGTGTGGTAGTAACGTGAGTTGACTTCCTCGTCTGCCTTTGGAGGGCGGAGTTAATGCAAGCAGAACTTTGAAGGGCGTGCCACGAGATCTCATTATCATAAACCGGTCGTTCAAAACGAAAGTTAAAAATGGCAGAATTAAAAAGGGTATAATTGATTATCTAAGAATTATTTTGTGTATTAAATTGAATAAACAGTGTCTGGTAACCCCAAAGAAATACCATAAAAATTTTAAAAACATATCTGTGGTCTCCTTTAATTATACCCTTTTTAATTCTGCCATTTTTAACTTTCGTTTTGAACGACCGGTTTCTGATACAAGTTCTGAAGTCCACGCCCTTCAAAGATCTGTTTACGCCCTCTGTAACAGCCAGTATCTGTAATGTGTTGTTGTTTTAAAATTAGCTCTTTTTTTATTACTCATTTGACTTACTGTTAGTGCTAGCTTAAGATAACTTACCGAAACCCGTCTGAGCGCGCCGCAATTTGCTGCTCCTTTTAGCATTAGACCACCCGAATCCGATGCTAATGTTAGCTTGTTCCTCTTCCGGTGTTCGCCAGCTCCGCTCGTTGCACGCGGCGATTTTGGGAGTTATCGCTGTTCCAGTCAAGACAACACAAAGTTCACCAAGTGTCTCCCGTAAATTAATCCGTAAGGAGAAGGTCCTCGCTGCTGCGAGGCTGCTGCGAGAGGCTGTACAGTTGAAGCTCCGCTCCATCGCGCCAGAAGAGGGTCCCGTTGCCGCCGGTCCCTACGCCGGGGGTCCGCTCGTTTAATTTTTGCCGGCTGCGCGTTGGGAGCGATCGCAAATACACTAAAAATTGAACTAAAACATAAAAATAACAATTATACTTTATTTATAAAGCCATTTAAAAAAAACACAGCTGCAACAAAGTGCTGTACACATGAAATTAAGAACATATAAACAAAAGATGAGATGAAATCATGAAAAACAACAGTCATGTGTTTAATACAGAAGTGGGTTGAGCCCAGAGCCATATAAAGTGAGAGTTGCGACACTTCCATAGACTTCCGTTGTAAGAATGGAATGCGGAAGTCACGTGGGTCATGGAGGGGGCGATTCGTTCCATGGCTGTTTTACAGTCTGACTCTGCCTGCAGTAGCGCTCCGTCGCCGCCAGAGGGCGCAGCTCCACAAGGTTTCCATAGCCGTTGTTTGGAACGATTGACCGCCTATCGGCGACTTCAAAGAGTGTCAGAACTCTCTATATATACGGCTCTGGTTGAGCCCAGAGCCCTATATAGAGAGAGTTGCGACACTCCCATAGACTCCCATTGTAAGAATGGAATGCGGAAGTCACGTGGGTCATGGAGGGGGCGATTTGTTCCGGAAGTGTTTCAAACAGCAGCGCTGCTAGCATCAAACGTCGTTCATTGTTGATGTTTCAGACGTGTTTTCTCCGGTAAGTTGATAAAAATACAATTTTCTTTTGCCCTTGTGAAGCGTTAGCTGACTATTCTGTACTATTTTATCAACATTAATACTTCATGTCGCCAGTTTTTCTTCATTAAACATGTTAAATTGCTAGTAGCTGCAATCATGACTGTTTTAAACTGATCCATTTCTGTCTAATTCAGCGTGTTAAAATATTCAGTACAGCTTAAATTTTGAAAGTTTTTATTTATTTATTATTTTTATGGTAATTCCAGTTACTGGACTCTCAACTAGAAAATATAGTCTTTTTCCCTGAGATTTGATGTGGTTTATTTAATTTTCAGTGAACTGCATTCAAATCATCACAAAGGCACTCGTTTTCTGTCTTCCCAAAACAATAATTTTTAATCAACATGTTTGAATGAAATTAATTTGATTTGATTTATTGATGCACTCATTTTATAATAATAAAAGACACAAAATAAAACAATTTAACACACAGATAACAAGAAAATTTAAAATATAAAATGAAAGTTGGCAGATGAAGAAAAAAAATCTTATTGTATCTGCCCCTTATTTTCTAACAAACAATGCAAACAAACAAACTTCATTAAATACAAAAAAGAAAATCGGATAACTCATTAACTCCCTCAATCACAAGAATTACTATTTAAACTCGTGTCTTCGTTAAACATATTTCCTTAACAATTTATCCTTGATCTTTCTTTTAAATATAATTATTGATTTAGCTTCTTTAATATCAGTTTCCTCTTCGTTCCATAACCTAACTCCCTGACCTATTGCAGTCCTTCCTTTCCAATTTAACACCATAACCTTCACACCTTTTTACTGCAGGACTGTTAATTTAAATTTGTTTTATATTATTAGTTTAGCATATGGTAATCATGGGTCAAGTTCAGATGAGACTCTCTTTCAAGACACAACAAGAAATAAGAATTATTACTAAGAATATATCAGCATCAATAAACTGTAGAACTGTAACATTTTTTTTTAAACTATCACATTCATGTCCATCTTCATTTTTTTTTCTGATTTACTGAACTGGTCAGTCCTCATTGATGGAGTGATGGAGCTGGTAAGTAAATTGTGAAGTGCTGGAGCTGACTGGTTGATGGGGAGGCTGTCAAAAATAAAAATCAAATTAAAGTGATTAGAAATTAGTTTTTCAAATACCAAATACAAGCTTGCAACAACTTTTTCAGAAATTTACAGAGGATGACAACACTTTTATATGAATAAATTTATGCATAATCAGTGAAATTAAATAAATGTAAGAGACATAAAAATCCCTCTAAGCATACCATCCATATGTACAGGTGTTGAAGCTGCACTGGGCGGTGTGGCATTTTCAAATGATAGCCCAAACTCCTCCATGGCAACAATCAAGGTGTTTGGTGGGGGCATGCTTGTTGTGGCACAAGATGCTGTTTGTTTTTTCCTCATGTTTTTTGTCTGGCTTTTACTTCCAAGATGCCCAGCATTGCACAGAATTCTTTTTCTTTCATTTAAGATGTGTTTTGCTGCTATTCTGAGTCTCAGCCTGATGAACCTGCTGGTTATTTTTCTTTGTACATCATGACATGAAGGAAGCATGCTTTCTAATACACTTGCTTCTCTCAGTAGAGTATCAAAGGCGTTGGGGAGCTCCATAAAGGATTGGCTGGTCCTTGTTCTGAAAAGCCCTTCAACTTTCTGGACCAGACTGAAGGCTTCATGTGATGGCCTACACAGGACTCCTGGTTTGAATTCCTTCAGTGTCAGTAAGGTACCATGCTCTCCTTCCAGAGTCTCATCATTTTTGCTTATTTGAACTTGAGCATCCATCACAGATGTTTGAATGTTTGATGACTTTATTTACTATGTACCCTGTAAGATGGTACAGAATACAGGTTTCACTGTTGATGAAATCACTCAGAAGGACCTGTGTTTCCAATCAGCTGCTCCACACTTAGGCCAGGACTGTGAAATGTCTCCTTAATGTCCAGGAACTCTGCCAGAAGACACGGGGTGGCGAGAGGACATCAGATCAAACCAGTGGTTCACCTGCTCCAGAAACCAGGCTGTTGTCAGGTTGGAGGGACGTCGCTGCTGCTCCTGCTCCACCATATATTTCACACCTGCACTTGCTGACTTGCTGAAAACATGCATTGCAGGCTCCACCTTCATTTTCTTAAAATGACTTGGCTGAAGAGTTTTTTGTAAGATTTGATGCAATTTTGAAAGGCATTTCTTCCTGAAATTCAACCATATCTTTCATTGAATCAAGTGAAACTTCATTGTGTTGAAGTCCCTCATTTAGCACGTCTGGTGGAATTATAAAAGTCTGTCCACGAACCAGGGCACTCTTCAAATTCTTTACCAGATGTGGGACATGAAGTAAAGCCTTTTATCTGGTCTTGCTGGGTGTTGGACAGATGTTTTGTTGTGGCCCACTCCAAATGCCCGCCACATCGCTCTGTTAGCACTGCTCATGTCAGTAGTGATGTTTAGCACGAGAAGGCCTATGGAAGCTGCTCTTTCAATTATTTCTAGAATGATTGGCTTATAATTTGACCCATTGGTAGAATTGCCACTGAAATGGTAAGACACCACTTGCTTCCATCTTGTTGTGCTTCCTGTATGTAATTAATAAATAGTATAAATATTTTGAGCCCTGATTGAAAATGTTTTTGCAGATTAAATTTACAGCACTCAGTCTGTGTTGTTGTGATGATGGTGATGTTGCACCTGCTGACTTGATATGATGTAATTAATAAACAATAGTAGTAAATGTACTTCATTAAAGCTTGTTTTACATTTTACATATTTTATAATTGTTTTGTAATTTATTTTTACACAATTAACACTTATTTTGTCATCTGTTATGATTATAACTAGAAACAGTAACATTTTAATCAGTGAATTACAATTTTACAGTAGTAGTCAGGCTACAAGCACAATCAACTCTGTTATCCAGGTACTCAGTTGCTAATAAAAAAAAACAAATAGAACAATTATATAATGTGCAGAAATGAAGACTTCATCCCAGATCTAAGGTAAGCTGGAGCAGATACTGATGGCATGGAGGACAAGGTAGATCATTCTCATGCACAGAACATCAGAACTAGCTTTCTAATAAGTGTTACTCTATTTTCTTCTTTTTTTTTTTACATGTGTAACATTATAAAACACTGTTGAAATGGCTATTTTGATCATTGTATTGCATAGACATTTTTTTCCAAACAAATGTGTTTACAGTTTCGTTTCACTGTAATGAGAAATACATCTGCCACGTCTAAAAAGACTTTAATAAAACGCATGGGTGATTCTTTTTTTGGGGCAACATTCATGTCCGCATGTTTCTCTTACCCTGATTTTTTTCTAAAATGTGCCAAATATTTACAACAGAGTATTTTAATTATACACTTAGATGTTTGCCATCATTCAAATATAAATGAAATGCATTTAAAATATTATTTTGTACTTTACACACCTTTTTGGTGACATAGATGGTCAATTTTATTGTGTCCGCAGTGCAGTGTAAAATATTTCCTCAATAAGTTTAAACAATAAAATTAAATTAAAAAAGAAATTTCTTCAATAATTTGATTGACTGGACTAAACCTTATTTTATTATGAAACTGAATCTGTTGAAACTATTTTTTTTATTTGATATTTTCTTGATATTATACATGTCCCAGTAGTAACTTTCCACCCTGTTAGAATGTTTCCTTTTTGCCCTCAAAAGACTACAATTCCATAAAAGCCATTTACAAGAAGAAGACATCAACTGGTTTTGGAGGGAATTCAACCATGGAAAACAAGTTAAGCTTCATCTGTCACTCTCTCCTTACTTTTTTTAATCTTAAATATATTAAACCTGTATGCGTCAACCTTAAAGTTCCACCCTGTTAAGATAAATTGTGGGAAATGTTTATTTGGTAGAATTTAAAAAACAACATATTAGATTTAGTCATTAAAGGTTTGCTATTCTGTTGAAGGTTAGCTAGCTAAATGTTGACCACATAAAGAGCTACAGCTAGATTAGCTAAAAAAATTCCACCCTGTTATGTTCCACCCTGTTAGGTTTATGAACCAAACAAGGTGTAACAAGGACCTAACAGGGTGGAAATTCAGGTAAAACGTAATCACATATACATGTAATTATTACTTTACCTGTAATTATTATTTTATCCAGCCCTGAGCTTGACCATTATTAATTTCTTATTGCTAAACATGTCAGTGATGTAACAACATATTTAAAACTTAAAATATTACACTTTTATTTTTCAAAAGTCCTGAAGCCAAAATGTTGCCGCAAAAAAAGAATCACCCGCATAGTCAGTGAAATAATCAGTAATCAGTTAAGTAATCAGTTTGTTACTGTTCAATAATTACTGAAAGACACCGGACAATGTAAGAAAAGTAGAATTTTGTGTTCTGTTGCGCCAGTAGCTGCTCAAACTGACTGGCAGCGACGAGCTGTGTGGAACTATTGAGAGCTGCATGAACCACGTGACCACCTAGCGGCGAGTACAAAGAGTGTCACAACTCTCTCTATATAGGGCTCTGGTTGGACAGACCTGATGGGTCCTCCTGACAAGATTTAGCAGACCTATTTCCGCCTGCGTAAAACTGTGACATATTTGACTAGTCAAAATGATAATTCAAGATATCTCGTACGTCATTCTGACTAGTCAAAATGTGAATTCCAGATATCTTAAATAGAAACGCCGTCCACATGATAAAATATTTCAGATATCTTGAATTCATTTAAAGAGCGACTCCACACCCTGTGGATCGGTAACTCCTCCCCCGAAGCAGTTTGAAAATCTCCCTCAATATGGGCGTGTAGAGAGTCAAGCAGGGGAGGAGGTTGGGGGTTGTCCTGTGTTCACGCCCCCTCTAGTGGTAAACTCCCACCCCTCCCCAAGTTTAGATTTCAAAATGGCGGATAGTCACGTCTTCAGTAAGTAAATGCCTAAACTTGTACACAGTTGTTGCTTCTGAACACAGAACACATTAAAAACGTGTTTAGCTGTGTACAGCTGTGTTTTTGTCTTTGTTTGGATCACAAGTGTTGTAGGCCAGCTGCAGTGACTTTAATTCACCACATCTTATTACTTATCACATTACAAAAGTAACGTTTCATAATATATTTTATTTTAAAATATATTTTTCCTATCCTCGATTTTTTTGACGTTTTGGCTTAATTTTAATATGCAACCTAGAACTGAACACACGTTTTTTGAATTTACTATAAATGAGCACTAAACAGTGGTAAAATATTTTGTTTTCCAAAGATCCATGTTTAGAAACATTCTATAAGCTTGTATGATATATTTGTTAGGACGTGTATACAGTATTTGTTTAAGCTATGTGTCGGCTAATCAAAACTGAGCACAGCTGGTAAGATTTATTAGAAATATTTTTTTTAATGCAAACCAAACAAATTGCAATGAATTTAACAATACTGTATCCTTTCAAATGTTTTTTTCAGAGAACTGTGATGACTCAAGCACCCAGCAGCCACGCAGAGTAATTGCAGCCAGGATTACTTTAACCCAGACGATCCCATGATGATGCAGAGTCTCGGCCAGAGCTGCTGCTTCTCCTGAGACCTGCATCCATGACAATGTTGGTACAGCTGAGATCCTGGTGTTTGTTTCTGGCTGGCAGGTGCAGCATCTTGAAGGTGGTTGGAACTCCTCGTTCTGCGTTCCACTGCATCCATACAGAGGAGCTGGAGGTGGTGCCCCGTGTGACACAACACAGAACCTTTTTGTTGTTTTGAATTAACTTACTGTTAATAAAATGAATCATAAACAACTAGTTTTTGTAATCAATTTCTTTATTTATTTATTTTTTGCCTCATGCATGAGGACAAATCTGGGACACGATGCAGCTGTCGACTTCCCACTCCATCCCGACCCTGGATATTTGCAGTCCTGAAAAGAGAAAAGATCAAAAGTTTAATCTGAGTAAATGTAACATTTTAATGGAGAAAGATGTTGATTCAAAATTTCACAGTGTCAACAAATCCCCAAAATGTTGGGACAGGTAGCAATGAAGAAATAAACAAGAATTAATGTTGCATAAACTTTTTTTAATATAATGTCCGCCATAATAAAAGTAATAAATAAAATAATAAATAAAAACATAATAATTAAATAATAATATTAATACCTGCAGACAGAGGGTAGGGTACAAAGGTAATAAATAAAACATGAATACATGTACCTGGTGAATCAGTTCTCATGTCACCTCCAAAGTGACATGTGAACATGTCTCCTTGATGCTTGATGTCTGTGAAGCACAGCTCAGATTTCCTGGATGTGTAATGCCTCATGGAGCTAAAAACAAAAAAACAAATTTTAATCACCTTACAAACAAGCATACTGTACTTGAGAAAAATTACTGTTTGATCTGTCAAACAGATGACCCAGTGCAAAATAAATACTGCTGCCCATTATACTCATTCACCAAGTACACATATTATTTTATAAATACCTTTGATCCACAACATTATTTGCAGCAAAAGAACACCGTGTCTAAAACATCGTAACTAGTACAACAGCTATAATTAGCAACAGCAAGTCTCCATTGTTTTTGATGTCACGGTCTTCCTTATCTGAGTTCATAAGAGTTCACACACTCTGCAGTGTTCATAAGAAACACTAGATTCTTAGCATCTAAACACAACTGCAACACAAACTAACATTGATCAGCAACAGAACGCCACGACCTATGTGGGGCGAGCCACACCGAAGCAAAGCTGCAGGCCGCAATAAACAGCACATGAAGAAACACGTCATATACTCAAAAATAAATTATGGAATGAAAGGTGTAAAATGGGACTCACCTCCAAACGGATTGTAACCTGATGGTGTAAGGGTGGGTGGGCAATGAACATCAGTTTGAAGAGCTTTATGGAACATCGTAGCTCTTCTATGCTAATGCTATGTTGCTAATCTCTGATCCAACTCCGCCCTGAGCTCTGCAGGGGGAGTGACCTTCTCGGGGGCGTGACTACAGTTTTATACCCAGACAGCAGAGACTGTGACGTCAGAACAGAGCAGACATGTCACAACTGAGAATTTGAACTAATAGTAAAATTAACGTGCAATAACCTCTGTTCAACCCATAGGGCTACAGTGAACACGTTTTTAGACCAAATATTGCCGATTTTAACTAATACGCACAAATACATGAAAATTAACACAGGAATAGTGCTCAGAAACATTTTAAACACATTCTAGGGAGTTTATCAGCTAAAAAAACATAAATTTGGGTTTAGTCGCTCTTTAAAGATATCTTGAAAGGAATTTTGACTAGTCATAAATACAGTTCTAGATATCTGAAATTGATTTATGACTAGTCATATTAGTTATTTAAGATATTGTAGGAGGTGGTGAAGAGACGACACAGGAGACAGGCTGCAGAACTTCACTTTTAATCAACTCCTACTAAACTGGCGGGAAGCACCCAACACCGCCTTATCCACAATATTCCTACGCCCCATGACGCTTTGCGCGAAATGTGCGCACGACTTCCGGTTGACCGGAAACACCGTTTGTTTACATGCGAGTAATACAGTTGAAGACAGTCCAAACTTTGTTGTTTTAGTTCATTAAAAATGTGGGAACACCACTCGTTTTGTTAAAAGAGGAGGGACAAATAAAAAGAAATAACAGATGTGACCTGATCGCGCTGACATAATTTAAAAATACATAAATAGCGAACGCGTTTGCTCCGGCCTCTCGGCTAAGGTTTGTTAGCTGCTATCCCGGCTAAAAATACCTGTCGCGTCTGAGATCTATCGTTTTAAGACAGTAAATCTTCCAAAACTCTCATTAATAAACCCTCCCCGAATAAAAAGATGTGACCTGATCGCGCTGACATAATTTAAAAATACATAAATGGCGAACGCGTTTGCTCCGGCCTCTCGGCTAAGGTTTATTAGCAGCTATCTCGGCTAAAAGTACCGGTCGCGCCTGACATATATCATTTTAAGACAGTAAATCATCCAAAACTCTCATTAATAAACCCTCCCCGAATAAAAAGATGTGACCTGATCGCGCTGACATAATTTAAAAATACATAAATGGCGAACGCGTTTGCTCCGGCCTCTCGGCTAAGGTTTATTAGCAGCTATCTCGGCTAAAAGTACCGGTCGCGCCTGACATATATCATTTTAAGACAGTAAATCATCCAAAACTCTCATTAATAAACCCTCCCTGAATAAAAAGAAATTACAGATGTTACCTGATCGCGCAGACACAGCCATAGAGAAGGATGCAGGAACACTCTTTCTTTGTTTTGGGTCCGTGTTGAAAACACTGTTGTTTTAGCCAAAGATTTAGCTTGGTCCGGTTGTTGGTGCAGCCGCGAACAGCACAGCAGGTACCTGAACCCCGGTAGGACATTTCAGTAAACGTTCCGTTTAAACAAAAGCTGTGTTTGCTCCGATAAAATGAATGAAAATAACTTTCAAAAACACCCGCGATCCATACTCCGCCTATGGAATACAGGCACTTCCGGGGTCAAACGGAAGTAAGTCCCATAATCGCAAATACAGTGCCACCTTCAGGAATATTGTGGATACTGTATATCCCATACAGCATCCGGTCCTCTGGACCTTTCACAATAAAACATCCTGTAATGCCTTCGGTCCACTGGGTGTGAGTAGAGCCCCCTAGTGGTCCACCACACACGCCCCCCCAGAACACCCAGTAAGGTCCATCACTAGTCCCGCATTTTAGGTTTGATCAAACGACCAGAACGGCTGAACCTGGGCCCTGCAGAACCAGTCTGATGAAGTGGAGGGCTACGAGGAGGGTCTGCAGAAGATTCGGGCTCCAATGGACGTTGAGAGTTTCCGGAAGAAGGACCGCCGTCCGTTAATAATGTGGATGGAGGTCTGCCTCTGCGAGGAGCTTGGGCCGTAACAACCTGATCATCTGACATAACATGAGCTGGTTTAAGCCTATCAATACAGACAGTCTCAGTACGACCCCCTAAATCCAAAATGAAATGTTTCGGACCTGGTTGAAGAACTCGAAACGGTCCATCATACAAAGGCTGTAGTGGTGTCCTGTGTGCATTGTGTTTGACAAAAACAAATTTAGAGGACTCCAGACTCTTAGGGACAAATGACTGCGGTAAACAATGGTGTACCGGACCGGGGACACGAAAAGGGGCCTCCTGAGGTGAAAGATGGAGCAACGGTGGAGCGAACTGTGGTGAGGGTACCTCAGGTAAAAACTCACCGGGGACGCGCACAGGCTGACCGAAAACCAGTTCAGCCGGGGAAGAGCTCAGGTCCTCTTTGGTTGCGGTACGCAACCCCAACAAAACCCAGGGAAGACGGTCAATCCAGTTGTCACCGGTCAATGCAGCACGAAGCGCAGCTTTCAATGACCTGTGAAACCGTTCACACAAACCATTGGCTTGGGGCAGTGCTTTAAGTGGAAAAAAATAAGTGCCGGTACCCTCCCTAATGTCATAATAATATGCATACCTGCAAACTCAGAAGGGATGAAAAAGGTGACAAACGTTGCGCCAACCCCCCCCCCGAAAGATTTTGTAATTTTTTAACATGCTTCAGGTAAAAGTCATTTACTAACCTAATTTAATGAGGACATAAATAGGAAAGATTGTGTCAACCAAAAAATTAACAACCAACAACAGCAGCAAGTCAAATACAGCAGAACATTTTGCTAACAATGCGCTGCTCCGAGTCAACAGATGCATTTAAAAACTTAAGACTTATCTCTTCAGACAGGCTTTTGGTTAATTTTGTACATTGATTTTAGAGTTTGTTATGTTTTACCTTTCTGTATAGTACTTCTGTGATTTTATGATTTTATTTTTCCTTTTGTAAAGCACTATGTGACTCTCATGTCTGTGAAATGTGCTATATAAATAAAACTTACTTACTAACAGTAAAAACTAGTTTCTTAAATATGCTGGTGAAGATGTTTTGCCAGAAATTTTGAATAAAGTAGATGCCATTTCCTGCATTCTTGTGTATTTTAACAAGTTGTTAAACATCTATGTTTACCTACATGTAAACATGATTCACTAACTATTTTAGAGACATCTAACAAAATAAAGTCAGGTCCTGTGGACAGATTAAAAAATTGTTTAAATTATTATTGATCATGAATCAGGATATTTTAGAGACACCTCATTTAACTGGTTCATATAGACATCATCCTGTTTTTAAATTCACTCCTGTGGTAATTAAATTAATGTAGGGGCAGATATATATATATAAATTAATGTAGGGGCAGATATAATAAGATTTCATCTTCTTTCTGCTCCCTTCATTTTATCCTACTTGTATTCTTGTATCTGATGAAACTGTCTTGTATTGTTCTTTTAAAATGAATGAATAAACATCAATCAATCAATCAATCAATCAATGTGATACTTTATCTCAGTGGCTTTAGGGGTGCAATTGACTTTTATTTTGTTAATTTTTATTTAGTTTTATTTGTAACACAACATGCCATTTTACTAAACAATGGTTACACTCCACTGCATGTATAAAAATATTAACTTTACCCACACGTTGGAGGAGTTACTTCCGCTTCCCTCGCGCTCTGTCGCGCTGCAAAGTTTGTTTTTGTTTTTTTACAGAGTTCGCTGTCGTCTCCTCCCCCTGTCTATCCTGAGGTTGTGATTGGCCAAAATGACGCGCTCCACCAAAGATGTTTTATTGTTGTGAAGATGCATTACTCTTTCTTGAAATCCAGTCGGGGGAAATGATGCATTCTAATCTGCCACGGGTCTTTCAAGTGGAGAAGACGAAAATAAGTTCCGGAACGCACCTTACGCTTAAAAAAAGTCCCGGTACTGTCAGGGTTAAATTTTGAAAGTGGCGGAACTGGGTACCGGTGAGTTCCGGCCCACTTAAAGCACTGGCTTGGGGGTTGTAAGCGGTGGTCCTGTGAATGTTATGCCTCTTTTCCACCGCTCGGCTCGGCTCGGGTTGGATCGGCTCAGGTCGGCTCAGTTCGGGTCGGGTCACATCTATGTTCTGTTTCCACAGCTTTTTTGTACCCCTTCTGTGGGCGGGGTCCAGAATCCTACTCGTCTTACCACATGGTGGCAGTAGTGTTCCCTCAAGCTATTTACTACAGTACTAGCCACCACTAGAAGAAGAACACAATAAAGGCTTTGACAGAATGTTGTGAAAGAGATGTCATGCTATAATGAGTACCTCATGAGCTGTAATCTTTAAACCCAATTCATAATCCTACCTTGTTGCCTTCTTTAAACCCATGTATTTTCCAATTTAGTATTTTTACAATAAAGATGTATTAAAGCATATTTTATTATTTAGTTATGCACAAGGTGCTTGATAAAGTTGCAAAACCATATTTATCTGAGCTGCTTCAACCTTCCTGCCCTCCCCGATCTCAGATCAGCTGAGCAGTTGCTGCTGACAGTCCTCAAAACTTTTTAAATCTTATTTAAAAACACACATTTATTCCTTGGCTTTTAACACGTGATCTTATCTTTTATGGCATGTTAACACACCTGCAGTAAGACTGGTATATGTATTTATTTTTGTATGCTTTTTATAGTTTTTAATTAACTTGTCTTTTATGTTATTGTACAGCACTTTGGTTGACCTTGTGGTTTTTAAAATGTGCTTTATAAATAAAGTTGATTTAAAACATCACACTGTGATCTTTGAAACTGCCAGTGTCTCCCTGGTAAAGTTGCTGCTGGGTGGTAGATGGGTAGATGGTAGATGGATGGTCTGTGAATTCTTTAACTTTAAACTGTCCAAAGGACTTTGGCCACTTTTAATTTTTGACTTTTTTTGTATGACTTCATCCTAGAACCAAATAATTTATAACGTAATAACAGTTGAGCAGATTCTAATAATCTTTATCTTATGATTCTTTAAAGGTCAAATGCAAATGGAAAGTTCTCTTAACTTCCAGTATGGATTTAAACACAATACACACTTCACATTATAAAATAAGTTTAGGAAATTGAATGTTCGAGGACACCACTTAAGAAAATATAACGTTTAATAGGAAAAGTTTGAAGTGACAAACAGAAGTAACAAATTTCCATCTGGTGTCTCACGTCTTCCTCCAGAAGATGACACAGGTTGTTGAATTCTGGCGATTTTCTTCTGTTGACTGTAAAAGAAAAATGTGATTAATTTAGTCCAGAAACTGTTTTTTTTTTTAAACAACACAGTGTGATCACAACATGTTCATATACTGTCTGTATCCTGTTGGAGTCATTTGAAATAAAATTCAATGTGTTATAGACATAAATGTGTCAAGCTACCTCCATTAATTTTCTACCTTCTACTTTGTGTCACATATTATCAATTCTATCAAAAACCACATAGCTGATATTTTTCAAAAAAATCTAGTGTGATCACAACATGTTCATATACTGTCTGTATCCTGTTGGAGTCATTTGAAATAAAATTCAATGTGTTATAGACATAAATGTGTCAAGCTACCTCCATTAATTTTCTACCTTCTACTTTGTGTCACATATTATCAATTCTATCAAAAACCACATAGCTGATATTTTTCAAAAAAATCTAGTGTGATCACAACATGTTCATATACTGTCTGTATCCTGTTGGAGTCATTTGAAATAAAATTCAATGTGTTATAGACATAAATGTGTCAAGCTACCTCCATTAATTTTCTACCTTCTACTTTGTGTCACATATTATCAATTCTATCAAAAACCACATAGCTGATATTTTTCAAAAAAATCTAGTGTGATCACAACATGTTCATATACTGTCTGTATCCTGTTGGAGTCATTTGAAATAAAATTCAATGTGTTATAGACATAAATGTGTCAAGCTACCTCCATTAATTTTCTACCTTCTACTTTGTGTCACATATTATCAATTCTATCAAAAACCACATAGCTGATATTTTTCAAAAAAATCTAGTGTGATCACAACATGTTCATATACTGTCTGTATCCTGTTGGAGTCATTTGAAATAAAATTCAATGTGTTATAGACATAAATGTGTCAAGCTACCTCCATTAATTTTCTACCTTCTACTTTGTGTCACATATTATCAATTCTATCAAAAACCACATAGCTGATATTTTTCAAAAAAATCTAGTGTGATCACAACATGTTCATATACGAAATGTATCCTGTTGGAGTTATTTGAAATAAAATTCGAATTTTTATAATTTATTTTCGTTGTGCAAACACAGGTTTTGGAAAAAGTCAAAGCGAAACTACTTTAAATGCAGCATATTTGACCACTACGTGACAATATTAAAGCGTGGTTAAGCTCAGGAGCCCTCGTACTATTAAAGTCAGCTATGAAATATATTTTATATCTGTTCATTGAGCTACATTTAAAGACATAAAGCCGCCCGCGCGCCGCGTGTTGCTCGTGGCGAAACTACTTTTTAAAATCGTGCAGTTTTGAGCAGTACGTGATTTTATTAAGGACACGTTCAGCTGAAGACCCATCTTTGCTATAAATTTATAAAATAATAATTGTTTTTACCGTGTTATTCATGTAAAAGTCCTGCCGTGATCGCTTCCCTCTCTTCCGTGAAAACAGCTCGAGTCTCCTCCTTCCTACTTCCGGAGCGGGTGAGCTCGCTTCAGTACACCTCTGAAACTGGCCCGAAAATCTCAGGAAATCTCGCGCGGCTCCGCTCGGAATATCCGGTGGGAAAGGATGAAAGGGGGTCTCTGCGACGCACATATGACGTAACATCCGACCCGAGCCGACCGGTGGAAAAGGGCCATTTGTCCCCAGACCCTTGGCCATGGTAGACCAAAGCTCCGAAACAAACTGCGGGCCCCTGTCCGATGTAATGTCTGAAGGGGGGCCGAAACGTGCAACCCAGGTAGACAAAAAAGCCCGGGCCACCACTGCAGATGTTGTGGACGTCAGAGGAACCACCTCTGGCCACCTGGTGGTCCGGTCTATCATAGTCAGCAGATGAGTAAAACCCTGTGATGGAGGCAGAGGGCCTACTAGGTCTACGTGCACATGATCAAACCGCCGACTTGGGATGGAGAAAGGTTCCAAAGGTGCTTTGGTGTGCCTGTTAACCTTAGCACGCTGGCATGGAACACACGCTGCTGCCCACTCCTTAACTGCTTTACGCAGACCGGGCCAAACAAACTTTGAGCTGACCAGTTTCACAGAGGCTCTAACACCTGGGTGAGAAAGGGAATGTAAGGAGTCAAAAACGCGGCGTCGCCATGAAACTGGAACCAGGGGGCGGGGCCTGCCTGTAGATACGTCACAGAGCAGGAGAGGACCTCCGTCATTCACCTGCCTTTCCTCCAACTCGAGGCCTGTGGGGCCGGACTGGAGCTCGAGTATTTCTGCGTCGCTACGTTGGTCCGCAGCCATAGCAGAAAAATCGATGCCAACGTACACGGGAGAGATCAGCACCCGGGAGAGACAGTCAGCCACCACATTGGATTTTCCAGCCACATGCTGAATGTCTGTAGTAAATTCAGACACCGCTGCGAGGTGGCGTTGCTGGCGAGCAGACCAGGGGTCAGAAATTTTTGACATAGCAAACACCAGGGGTTTGTGGTCAACGTATGCAGTGAACTGGCGGCCTTCCAGGAAAAACCTGAAATGGCGTGTAGCCAGGTAAAGCGCCAGCAACTCTCTGTCAAAAACACTGTATTTCAGCTCATTGTCCCGCAGCGTACGGCTGAAAAATGCAAGCGGCTGCCAAACCCCGGAAACCTGCTGTTCTAACACAGCCCCCACCGCAACATCAGATGCGTCGGTTGTTAAAGCTATTTGCGCCGCTGGGGATGGATGGGCCAAAAGGGCAGCAGTGGCCAGTGCAGCTTTAGCATCACCAAATGCCTGTAGGCGTTCTGGTGTCCAGTCCACGCTGTCGTTGGGCTTTTTCTTTTTCAGCGCTCCATAGAGCGGACGCAGCAGTTGTGCTGCCCTGGGGAGGAAACGGTTATAGAAGTTAACCATTCCCAAAAACTCTTGTAGCGCTTTAACAGACTGGGGCTGTGGGAAATCTGACACCGCCTGCACTTTGTTTGGTAACGGGACGGCGCCACTTGCGGAAATGCGGTGGCCCAAAAAGTCAATGACTGGCAGCCCAAACTGGCATTTCGCTGTGTTTACAATCAGGCCATGTGCTGCCAGGCGCTGAAAAACCTCACGGAGGTGGGACAGGTGCTGCTCAGCCGAGCTGCTAGCCACCAGGATGTCGTCCAAGTACACAAATACGAAGGACAGACCCCTTAGGACTGAATCCATCAACCGCTGAAATGTTTGTGCTGCACCTTTAAGACCAAAAGGCATGCGCAAAAACTCAAACAGGCCGAAAGGCGTGATAACAGCGGTCTTAGGGACATCCTCCACATGCACAGGAACCTGGTGGTACCCCCGTACTAAATCTACTTTAGAAAAAATGGAGGTCCCAGCCAGGTGCACTGAAAAATCCTGGATGTGGGGGATGGGATAACGATCGTTCTCTGTGATGTTATTAAGGCGGCGGAAATCTCCACATGGACGCCATTTGCCATCTGCCTTGGGCACCATGTGGAGGGGGGAGGCCCACGGACTGTTTGAGCGCTGCACGATGCCTAAACGCTCCATGTTAGCAAACTCTTCCTGTGCGATTGCTAACTTAGTAGCATCGAGGCGGCGTGCACGTGCGAACACCGGGGGGCCCGTTGTGGGAATATAATGTTCGACCCCATGTTTTGTGTTTGTGGTTGCAAAATCAGGAACAGTCAGCGAGGGAAACTCAGACAATAAACGCTGAAACACATCACCCGAAGCTAAAAAGTTAGCATGCATTAAAGGCCCAGCTCCTCGCGTCTTACAAGGCAGTGACGAAAAAGACACAGCGTCGATCAAACGTCTGTTAGCTAAATCAACAAGGAGCCCGTGAGCACAAAGAAAATCAGCCCCTAAAATAGACCCCTTTCACGGATTGCGCAATACCTGAAGCACCGCCATGTTGGAGACACTCGCGCTGTAAACACACAGTAGTTGAAGTCGGAGCTCCGGTTTTATTTCTGATTTGACCATGTTCTCTGTAAAACAAACCTCTGTAAAGAAGACAGAAGCTGCAGGAGAGTATGTGGACCAGCTTCAGCCTGCAGCAAAGGAACGTCATTTGGATAAAATACAGATAATTGGCAGCTAGAAGACCCATACCAGCTGTCCAACATGTCAGAAGATGAGAAGACCTTACCAGCTGTGACCTACGCAGACATTGTGAATTATTTGGTGTTTGGTGATTTATATTTAATTTTTAATTTGTGTGTGTACATATAAATATATTTTGGGTGTGTTTTTAAACACACACTAGCTATGTATTCTTATTGTAAATGTATGTGACTCATCACATCAGTCTGAGGATTGAAGCAAATTTTGTCAAAATGATCTTAGATCCCTGTTTTTTAAGCTACATTTGATCCCTGGATCAACCAGATCTGAGCGGTTCCAGAGAGCAATGCCTTGATTTTCCTTATTAATCCAGACTAAATGTGTAAATGTGTGTTTCAGTTCATCTTATAGAAGCTCTGTGCAGAACTACCTCAAAACATATTTTTTAAATAAACATGTGAAGTACAATGATGGCTGACAAGTGTTATTCAAAATTTTCAACTCTTGTACAGTGTTTCAACACAAATTATATAAATAACAGCTACTCTATGAATCTAATTACAGTAAGAACTTTGAGGTGCATTCTGCAGACATTTATCTTTTAAGATAATAGTACGAATGGTTGTCTTTATATAGACCTTTTTTACCTTACAACTACTTTGAGTTTGGCAGAATATTTTCTAGTCAATACAAAAAGTGCACAAACAAAATGGTTAATGATACATAATGTCATTTATTCTGTTTAAAAGAGAGGTTTTCTAAATCGACGTGAGCTATACAGTATCAGCACCACTATATGTGAAACATATGTTGTAATATGTAAGTTGTCTTGTTTGCTCACGTCTGTGTGATATCCATTACAGAAAAAGCATAATCAAAATTACATTCATCAAATCAATACATAAACAGTAATGATATAGTAATTCAGAGTCAGAGTCAGAGTCAGAGAGTCAGAGAGTCTTTATTGTCATTTGCACCGCATGTGGTACATGAGATGAAAACGAGATTATGTACACGAGGTCCCAGTTACATCCAACAATACAGGATCAACTGGACTTTATTTGTTACTAATAAAGTCCAGTTGATCCTGTATTGAACGCCTTTTTTGATTTTATCATGTCCTGGACGACTGAGAATCTTCACCAGCATCATGCTCAAATAAAGAGTGCAGTGAATGAAAAATCATGTCTGCCCCATATTTGCAAAAACAACTTCAAAGTAAAGGTGGAACAATGTAAAATAAAAATAAAAAAGGTTCACATCAGCTATCACTCTTCTATCCACTTGTTCTTTTTACAATTCATGCAGCTACTCATAACCCACCAAAGGTGATTAACCAAGGCACAGCACACAAAGCCAATCATATCGATTAATGCAACTTTTTCTGGATATCTACATGTTTGAAAATCAATAGGTAGAAGAGGGCCATTCAAGATTGTGTATTTTTGTCTAACACAGCCTATGACACGTTCAACATGGATTCTAACATGTGCTATTTGCCATGTTTTTTTTAGTTCTTTTTTGTCGTCGGTTGAAGCGTTCAGCTGCCAGATGTCATCCACCATCAGCACCAACTGCACTCTGCAGCACACGTCTTCAGTGAAGGCACCCAGTCTGGATCATCCTTGCTGTACAATGGAGCACGTCTGCCTAAGAAAAGAAAAAACATAATAAAATAAAAATTACTTAAATGAAGTTGTAAATAATTGGTGTGTTCATATGCATATGAATTTCAAAACAGGATTTACAACATAGCACCGGATTGTCAGTTGTCAAACAACACAAGAACAGTTAATTTAGGTTATTGTATGTGCTTCTTACATATTTAGTGTTTGTACGTATTTTTTGCTTTTCAACTTGAGAGCTAGGTGTGTAGTTTATCATGACAGTGCTCTTGTCATGAGTGTCATGTCGTCATGACAGTCATGACAGTGCTCTTGTCATGGCTGTCATGTGCTCTATGAATTTTGAATAATCAGCATAAACAACTCAACAACTGAAAGCTTTGTTAAGCTTTCAGTTGTTGAGTTGTTTATGCTATTTGTAAAAAACAAATAACTCAACAAAAATTTTTTAACGTTCCATGTACATTTTATGCAGCACAGTTAAAGGATTGTAATAATAATAATAATCATTTTATTTAAAAGCGCCTTTCAGGACACCCAAGGACACTTAACAAACCAATTCAGTTCAAACATTATCAGTGACAAATTGAAATATAAAATACATAAGGATGATATAATATAAAATACATTTAGTAAAGTTAATGATAAGCTAGTCTAAAGAGATGTGTTTTCAGGGCTGTCTTGAACAGAGAAAGGGAGGTGGTGTTTCAAAGGTCTGTCCTCGTGCTCAATAAACTTATGATTCGTGTAATGCCCTAATTCACTATAATCTACTGTAAGAAATATATTACCTGACACAAAGTGTGCAGAGCAAATTCGGATGTTGCTCAGTGTTTTTCAATCCAAGTTCTGGTTTAGGCTGGCAGCCACAGACGTCGACGTTCCTCTGATAATTGCTGAGTTACTTCACCTTGATTTGTGATCACGAGTGGTAATCTGTAAAACAGAAGGCTTTTTCTCTCAATCTGACCGATTGTGGCAGCCATGGACACAACAATAATTCACCATTTTTTGATTTTGTGTGACCAGACGCGACGCACCACTACAATAGCTTTGAGGCTAACACCGCTATGTCGCCAAGATGGCTACTTCCGGTATATTTCCAGGGTTGATGACGAGCCGTGAAAGGGGTCTATAGGGACCGAGCTAGCAGCTACCACAAAGTTCCACCGGAAGTCCCGTTCATGGAAACGCACAGTCACCAACCTTTCGCCAAACGTCTTGACGGGAGAGCCATTCGCCACGGTTAGCTGCGGCCCGTAGCCTTCAGCCAACCTGTCGGAGCCAGTCGGGGGGACGAGGCTCCTCTGCGACCCCGAGTCCACCAGGAACCGCCTCCCCGACCTCGAGTCCTCGATGAAAAGCAGCCTTTCCTTCTCGCCAACGGCCGCGACTGCTAGCGGCTGCTGGCGGTCTCGTTTCCCTGCGGCTTGAAGCTGCACGGCGGGACGCACCGTCGTGCTTTGGCGCCAAAACGCGCGTGGTAGAAACAAAGAGCGGGACCTGCCCGCCTGCGGCTAGCGACTCCTGCTACCACCGCTGGCTCGTCCGGCGCTGTGTGCGTTGCTTGAAACTCGGGCGCTGCTGGAGATCCAGGGACCACCGCCTGTACCGCGAAGGTCCTCGCGGTTAGAATGATGCGGTCGGCTTCTTCGGCCAGCGAGCGGTAATCCTTCTCCTGCAGAAACGGGGAGTTGGCCAGGGCGGTTCGCACAGGAGCTGGAAGCTGGCGGAGGACGAGGTGGCGGAAGAGGAACTCGCAGTCGTCTGATCCCCGCAAGGACAACATGCTCTCCACGAGCTCGAGAGCTGTTCCGTCGCCCAAACCGGAGAAGGAAAATAGTTTCTCAGCGCGCTCCGCCTCTGAGAGTGTGTAGCGCCGCAGAAGAAGCTTCTTGAGGGCGTCGTACTTTCCTTGTGCAGGAGGGTTTTGTAGCAGGCTCATTACCCGCTGGGTTGTCAGCGGATCCAGCGAAGCAACCACATGGTGGTATTTGGTGTCGTCAACAGAAATCCCGCGAAGAGCAAACTGTGATTCGATGTGGGCGAACCACGACTGAGGCGCGTGCAGCCAGAAGTCCGGGATTTTAACGGCCACCGAAAAAGCGAGCGGGGCCGCCTGTGTAGGTTCCACAGCCGTGGACAGCAGTAGAGAGCTGGCTGAAGCGTCAGATGTCGACATATTCAGTTCACGAGGGTCACCAGTGTAGGAGGTGGTGAAGAGACGACACAGGAGACAGGCTGCAGAACTTCACTTTTAATCAACTCCTACTAAACTGGCGGGAAGCACCCAACACCGCCTTATATATCCCATACAGCATCCCGTCCTCTGGACCTTTCACAATAAAACATCCTGTAATGCCTTCGGTCCACTGGGTGTGAGTAGAGCCCCCTAGTGGTCCACCACAATATCTTGAATTACATTTTGACTAGTCATAAATGCATTTTGACTAGTCATAAACAGTGATGGCATAGTTACATTGAAAAAGTAACTTAGTTAAGTTACTGATTAGTCCTTGGGAAAAGTAACTTAGTTAAGTTACTGATTACTTGATTTGGAAAGTAACTAAGTTAGATTACTAAGTTACTTTATTAGTTACTTTCAGCAGCCGCTGACAAGAACCCTCTGTCACAATACATAAAAAATTTAAATGTTTTAATAAAATAATTACTAATAAATATTCAAAAAACAAAATACAGTAGTCTTTCTTGACTTCACTAAACAAATAATATTTTTACAAAAAAGACTTATAAAATGTTTATTTTGAAAATGTGTCAAGTAAACAATACGTTTGTATGAAAATAAATAAAAGCATGAGCCACTGGCCAAAAGGATGGTCCAGCACAGAAGATCAACATCATCAGGTCAGGACTCTGCAGTCTACACTCATCTCCAGGCCAGCGGTCACTCTTTCAGGGATGAAGATGTTCACATCCTTGATAGAGAGGAACGATGGTTTGAGAGAGGAGGAGGCCATCTTTGTGAAAAGAAACCATCCATCATTAAACAGAGGTGGAGGCCTCTGGGTTCAACTGTCCCCCTCTTACAATGCTGTTATTGCTAGTATCACTCAGCCCTCTGTGAATAGCAAACAACCATCAGGGTGCTGCTAACTATCCATTGTTAGGCTGATGGTCCGTGAGCAGCTGGTTTCAGCTGTCAGCAGCAAACTGGTTCATCCACTGTGAGAGGGTGCTACAGTATTTATAAGATTGAGATGAATACAGCATCTCAGACTGAGGAAGTCTTTTGGACAAAAGATAAAACGTTTCTACAATTTTTTTTGTTCTGTTTTGTTTTTTGAATGTCCAGAGGACCAGACTTAGCATTTTTAGATTTTTCTACCTGGATTATTGAGCATGCATCAGGGTCATCATCACACGCTTCTTAGCTGCAGGTGGATGTCCCTCAAGAGGAAAAAGACAGCTGCTTCCTCTGTCTCAGACTGGAAATAACACAAACAGGTAAAAAAATAAAAATAGTTAATAAGATTATCATTTTAAATTAAAAAGGTTAATTATTAATAAAAGAACAATACCTCTTCTTGTGGTTGGATCTCTCGGTCATCATCAGGGCAGGGATTTATTCAGCTCCAGGACTTGTTGACATCAGTTTTTTCATAAAGTGATTAACTTTTTGGCTGGTGTTGACATGATGATGGACGTGATGGAAGACGTTTTAGAGACGCTCAGTTAATTTAAAGCCTGCACAGCAACAACAACATTTCAGACGTAGATCCAGAGCTGTAAAATGTCCTACAGTTTGTGTTATTGACTGATCTGACCTACCTGAAGGCTGTTTTAATGCTGCTGCTGCTCTGTTAGCAGTGTTTACAAGCTGCTCCTCGTTCACGTTCGGATCACGTCGTTAAGTCCGTTCAAGTTAGACGTGTTGTCTGCTGCAGATCCAGTCTCCGTGAAACAAAGTCCACACACCGTTTTGGATGTGCGCTCGTGTTTTTAACAAGTCACAACGTTCCCAAACAAACAGGAGACCGCAGCGAGATGCTAAACCTAGCTTAATGCTAACGTGTGCTACAAGACACCGGGCGGTCGCATAGACTGACGTCACTCCTGTCTTTTTTTTTTATCGCTCCCCCCGAGACGCATTGGCGAAATAAAATAAAATTACAGTTCTACAGAAAATGGCAAAAAAGTAACGCACAATAATTTGGAGTGAGTAACTTTAATCTGATTACTGGAGTTTCAAATAGCAACGCGTTAGATTACACGTTACTGAAAAAAGTAGGGATGGGGCAGATCCGATCCAGTATCGGTATCGGTATCCGATACCAGCATAATTTAAGTATCGGATATCGGATCCAACCTGCAGATATTTCCAATCCAGCTTCAAAGAGCACTTGTGTTCCATCATATTCTGTTTCTACCGTCTTAACATTGTGTGAGTTAAAACCAATGAAGCCATTCTTGAGCCTTACAACAGGAAATTCACAAACTTTAACAGTATAGTCTTATAGTATAGAAAACATTCCAAAATACACATAACTTTATAGTCTCAGCACAAAAATTTCATTACACAGATTCACATACCTGAACAGTATCGGATCGGAAAAGTATTGGTATCGGTAGATACCAAGTTCTTAAGTATCGGTATCGGATCGGAAGTGAGAAATGTGGATCGGTGCATAGAAAAAAGTGGTCCGACCAGAGTAACGCGTTACAAAGTAACGCGTTAGTGACATCACTGGTCATAAATACATATAAGATATCTTAAATGATGACGTAATTAAAGATATCTGTCATTGTAATTATGACTAGTCAGAACTAAGATCGAGATATCTTGAAAGCTAATTATGACTAGTCAAAATTAAATTAGAGATATCTAGAATTGTATTTACGACTAGTCAAAATTAATTTCAAGATATCTTAAATTGAAGCCTCCATTCAACCCAATGGAAAATCTGACGTCATTTTGACTAGTCAGAATGTAATTAGAGATATCTCAAATAGGAATTTTGACTAGTTAGAATGTAATTCAAGATATCCCAGACAGCAAAAGTTATGTGGGCCGGATCTGGGCCAAATGTATGAAAACATTTGGCCCACATTTGTAAAATGGATCCGGCCCGGTGTCTTTTTGTCCAACGGGCCAAAACTGGCCCGGATGTGGATTGCGGATCTGGATTGGATCTGGGCCGGAGGTGGGCCAGAAGTGCTACAAAACTACTGCATTCGGCCCAAATGTGGCCCAGATACGGAATCCTTGTTTAGTTTTTAGGCAAATTTGGCCCAGATGCGGCCCAGATGCGGCATCCTCATTTCATTTTTAGGCGGATTTGGCCCAGGTCCGGCCCAGTAGAGTAAGTCGAATCTCAAAACGCGGCCCAGATCTGGTTCAAACCCGCAATACAGATATGTACAACAGGTCTAAATAGAGCACACACAAAATATCCACATAAGTTGTTGCTTAAAAACTGTTTATTCATGAGCAAAACAAATTCAAAAATGTTAAAAAGTTAAAATTGATAACAATGATAACATAACAACCTTAATAATAAAAGAAACTACAATTACCAGAGGTATGCATCATAAATACCATGATCTGCTTCTGTATGACAGTTTCAGTGTCTTTCAGTCATTTTAAGAGTCAGTCACAGCAGAGGAAAGCGACGTCCTCACTCATCTGTGATGAATCTCCAAATGCAGGACTGTCTGTGGCAGAGATTCACCTTAGCACTTTGTGGAAGATGTGAGGTTTCAAAGTCAACTTTTATTGTCAGAACTGCAATATGTACAGGACATAAACAGGATTGAAATTGCATTTCTCTCTCAGTCCCTCGGTGCAAAAGTAACCATTTAAACACTAAAACACTAAAACATTTAATAAACATAAGCATAAAATAGTAAAAGTGTAACACTGTCCTGACAGTTACACCAACACTAAAACACTAAACATTTAATGACATAAGCATAAAATGAAATGATAAAAGTGTAATACTGTCCTGAGTTATTGCATAGTAGTATAAAAAGTATATAAAGTGTATCTATAAAATAAACTGAAGGTTCTAGCATTGACATTTGCAAAGAGTGGCAAAGCAGCATATGAGTTAATGTACACAGTATATGTATGAGGTAGTTGATGTTGGTATAGAGGCAAAGTGGCATATGCAGTAAGGCACATTGGGCATCCTTAAATAAGGCTAGTCAGAGAATACTGTATATGTATCAGCAGTAGTGTAGATATAAAAGTAGTGTAAATGTAAACAGTAGTAATAAATGTAAACAGTATTAATGTAAACAGTGAATATAAACAGTAGTATGACTATAGGCAGTAATGTAATACAAACAGTGCAAATATGAGAAGTAGTGCAAACTGAATGAGCACATGACTGAGAGTTTAGTGAATAACCCGTTTGATGACACAGGGACCAGTGTTAAAATCTTTGTGTTGTGTGGTAATGTGTGAGAAAGTTTTTTGTGTTAAGGCAGTTCAAATGGGAGGGGAGGCAGAGCAGGCAGAGTGTTTAGCATCCTTACTGCCTGATGAACAGAGCTGTCTCTCAGTCTGCTGGTTCGAGCCTGGAGACTCCTCAGTCTCCTCCCTGAAGGCAACAGTCTAAAGCAGCTGTGTAGTGGGTGTGTGGGATCACCTGCCATGCAGTGGGCTTTCCGAGTGAGGCGTTTGCTGTGTAAGTCCTGCAGTGAGGGGAAGGAGGTGCCGACGATCTTCTCAGCTGCTCTCATGATGCGCTGGAGGCTCTTGCGGCAGGATGCAGTACATGCACCAAACCACACAGTGATGCAGCTGGTCAGGACACTTTCTATGGCACCTCTGTAGAAGGTGCACATGATGGGGGTTGAAGCTCCAGCCCTTTTCAGCTTGTGGAGAAAGTAGAGACGCTGGTGAGCCTTCTTGGCCAGTGCTGCAGTGTTCCTGCTCCAGGACAGGTCCTCTGAGACGTGCACTCCCAGGAACTTGGTGCTGTCCACTCTCTCCACTGCGGTGCTGTTGATGGTCAGAGGGGCATGTTGGGCATCCCTCTTCCTGAAGTCCACAACAATCTCCTTTGTCTTCTCCACGTTGAGAGTGAGATTGTTGTGTCCGTACCACAAGGCCAGGCGGCTCACCTCGTTCCTGTAGTCCGTCTCATCGTTGTTGCTGATGAGACCCACCACTGTTGTGTCGTCCGCAAACTTGATGAAGTGGTTGGAGCTGTATGATGGTGTGCAGTCGTGTGTTAGCAGGGTGAATAGAAGGGGGCTCAGTACACATCCTTGTGGGGTCCTCATTGCTAGCAACATTAGCATTTGGAGGTCAGACAGGAGCCTAAGAAAAGCACAAAGAAAAACAAGATTATAACCAGGCAATACCAAAAAACAATATAATAAAACAAAACAGCCAGCCACTAGGGAGCACAAGCCATTGTATCTCTTGTGCCGGTCCCAAGCCCGGGTAAATGGTGAGGGTTGTGTCAGGAATGGCATCCGATGTAAAACACTTGCCAAAACCATAATGCGAGTTCATCAAAGTGAAACCATACCAGATCGGTCGAGGCCCGGGTTAACAACGTCCGCCACCGGTGCTGTTGACAAACAGGGTGCCGGCGGAAATTGTACTACTGTTAGTCGAAGACGCCGAGGAGGAAAACGTGTCAGGAGACAGAGGGAGAGGAGGAAAGTGAAGAATGTAGGACTGAGGGTTGCAACTCTAAATGTGGGGACAATGACAGGCAAAGGTAGAGAGCTGGCTGACATGATGCAGAGAAGAAAGGTAGATGTTTTATGTGTCCAAGAGACCAAGTGGAAGGGCAGCAAGGCTCACAGTATTGGAGCAGGGTTTAAACTGTTTTACCATGGTGTGGATAGAAAGAGAAATGGAGTAGGGGTGGTCCTGAAGGAGGAGTTGGCAAAGAATGTAGTAGAGGTGAAGAGAGTGTCAGATAGGGTGATGTGTCTAAAGGTAGAAGTAGAAGGTCTGATGCTAAACATAGTAAGTGGTTATGCTCCACAGGTTGGATGTGATGGGAGGAGAAAGATAAATTTTGGAAAGATTTGGATGAAGTGATAGAGAGTATTCCCAGGGAGGAAAGAGTGGTGATTGGAGCAGACCTGAATGGACATGTTGGTGAAGGAAACAGAGGGGATGAGGAAGTGATGGGTAGGTTTGGTGTCAAGGAAAGAAACCAGGAAGGACAGATGGTGGTGGATTTTGCCAAGAGAATGGAAATGGCTATAGTCAATACCTATTTCCAAAAGAGGGAGGAACATAGAGTGACCTATAAGAGTGGAGGAAGGAGTACACAGGTCGATTACATTCTGTGTAGAAGAGGAAACCTGAGAGAGATTGGAGACTGTAAGGTTGTAGCAGGGGAGAGCGTGGCCAGACAGCATCGGATGGTTGTGTGTAGAATGACTGTTGTTGCGAAGAAGAGAACAAGAGTAAAACCAGAGAAGAAGACCAAATGGTGGAAGCTAAAGAAAGAAGAATGTTGTGAGAAATTCAGAGACGAGCTGTTAAAGGCTCTGGGTGGTAAGAAAGAGCTTCCAAGTGACTGGGCTACTACAGCAACAGTAATTAGAGAGACAGGTAGGAAGGTACTTGGTGTGTCATCTGGACAAAGAATGGAAGATAAGGAAACCTGGTGGTGGAATAGTGAAGTGCAGGACGCCATTCAAAGAAAGAGATTAGCCAAGAAGAAATATGACTGTGAGAGGACTGAAGAGAGGAGACAGGAATATAAGGAGATGGGACATAGAGCAAAGAGGGAAGTAGCTAAGGCAAAGCAGAGGGCGTACAATGAGTTATATGGGAGACTGGACACTAAAGAGGGCGAGAAGGACTTGTACCGATTGGCAAGACAGAGGGATCAGGCTGGAAAGGATGTGCAGCAGGTTAGGCTTATTAAAGATGGGAATGGGAATGTTCTAACAAGTGAGGAGAGTGTGATGGGAAGATGGAAGGATTACTTTGAGGAGCTAATGAATGAAGAGAATGAAAGAGAAAGAAGAGTGGAGGTAATAGAAACTGTGGACCAGGAAGTGGGAAAAATTAGTGAGGGTGAAGTCCGGAAAGCTCTGAAAAGAATGAAGAAGGGGAAGGCAGTAGGACCTGATGACATACCAGTGGAGGTTTGGAAATGTCTTGGAGAGATGGCAGTGAGGTTTTTGACTCAAATATTTAATGGAATATTTGAGGGTGAGAAAATGCCTGAAGAATGGAGAAGAAGTGTGCTGGTTCCCATTTTTAAGAACAAGGGTGATGTACAGAGTTGTAGCAACTACAGGGGAATTAAGTTGATGAGCCACACAATGAAGATCTGGGAGAGAGTTGTGGAAGGAAGGCTTAGACAAGAGGTGACTATCTGTGAGCAGCAGTATGGTTTCATGCCAAGAAAGAGCACCACAGATGCCATCTTTGCTTTGAGGATGTTGATAGAGAAGTACAGAGAGGGTCAGAAAGAACTCCATTGTGTGTTTGTGGATTTAGAAAAAGCATATGACAGGGTACCAAGAGAAGAGGTGTGGTATTGCATGAGGAAATCTGGAGTGGCAGAAAAGTATGTTAGACTGGTACAGGACATGTATGAGGACAGCAGGACAGTGGTGAGATGTGCTGTAGGAGTGACAGATAGCTTCAAGGTGGCGGTGGGATTGCATCAAGGATCGGCTCTGAGCCCCTTCTTGTTTGTTCTGGTGATGGACCGACTAACAGATGAGGTCAGGCAGGAATCCCCATGGACTATGATGTTTGCAGATGACATTGTGATCTGTGGTGAGAATAGGGAACAGGTGGAAGACAACTTGGAGAGGTGGAGGTATGCACTTGAAAGAAGAGGAATGAAAGTCAGCCGTAGTAAGACAGAGTACATGTGTGTGAATGAGAGGGAGGCCAGTGGAACAGTGAGGCTACAAGGAGCAGAGGTCACAAAGGTGCAGGACTTCAAGTACTTGGGGTCCACTGTCCAGGAAAATGGGGAATGTGGTAAAGAGGTGAAGAAGAGAGTCCAGGCAGGATGGAGTGGATGGAGAAAAGTTTCAGGAGTGATTTGTGACAAAAAGGTGTCAGCAAAGGTCAAAGGAAAAGTTTACAAGACAGTGGTGAGACCAGCTATGTTGTATGGTCTGGAGACAGTGTCATTGACAAAAAGACAGGAGAAAGAACTGGAAGTAGCAGAAATGAAGATGCTGAGGTTCTCCTTAGGAGTGACAAGGATGGATAAGATCAGGAATGAGATAATCAGAGGTACAGCACATGTTGAACAACTGGGAGATAAAGTTAGGGAGGCCAGACTGAGATGGTTTGGACATGTCCAGAGGAGGGACAGTGGGTATATTGGTAGAAGGATGTTAGAAATGCAGCTGCCAGGAAAAAGACAAAGAGGGAGACCAAAGAGGAGATATATGGATGCAGTTAGAGAGGACATGGAGGTAGTTGGAGTGAGGACAGAGGATGCAGAGGACAGAGTGAGGTGGAGGAGGATGACTCGCTGTGGCGACCCCTGAAAAGGGAAAAGCCGAAAGAAGAAGAAGAATATAATAAAACAAAAACAAACAAACATAAGAAATTGTCATAACTTACGTGTGCATGTAGTCAGCTGGAGGCTCTCAACACATTTAGTCAAGTATTAGAGAATTCAGTGAGGCCTAGGTCAGAGGATATGGACATCAGAGATTGTAAAATAAATTCAAATCATGCAGGTAACAATTAATGAAGAACCCCAACTGACATAATTAGAAGTAAAAGCCAAAATACTGTATATAAAATGACCAATAAATACACTTGAAATGCATCAATTAAATTAAAAAAGGAGAACTTTACCTCATGTTTTATAATTTAATTTACCTTCATATTTATTTTTATGCTTTGTTCCAATAAACTTTACATACTGTTTTTAAAAACATATTTTTGTGTTCCTTTTTACTTGTATCTGCATTTGTGCCTCCCAATATTTATATTGTAAATATTTATTTATTTTATATTTATTCCCCCAAAAGTCTTTTTATTTCCATGTGTTTTTACACTTCTCTGTCACCCGTTTTTACTTCATCTTATGTATTTCTGTCTCATGATGTAAATAAGGTGGGCAGAGCTTCTTGGGTCAGCTCCACTTCTATTGGTCAAAAAAACAGGAAGGAGCAGGATCCATGTGTAGATCTACTGTGCATGAAGCAGAAATGCATAAGGTAAAGTCAAAACAGGAGACATAGAAATGTAAGACCCATTTAAAAAAGAAAAACTTGTGGGAAAAAAAATATAAACAATAATTGAATATAAACATTAAAAGGCACAAATGCATCTACAAGAAAAACAAAAATATATATTTTAAAAATACAGTAAAATGTAAATTATAAGCAGAAATATATAATTTATTGGAACTAACCTGGAAAATAAAAAGGTCAATTAAATTATATAACATGAAGTAAATTTCTCCTTTGTAATTTAATTTGTGCATTTTTAGTGTATTTATTAATTTATCAGTCCATTCATATACATGCTTTTACTTCTAATTATGTCAGTTTTGATCTTCCATAACAATGAACATACCAAACAATGGAAAACAAAAACCAAAGTAGCCAGCACTTACCCATTACAGGGTTGGCCTCACAGGTACTTCTTTGTGTACAACTGGATCCAGAAGCTTTAGGTATTTTTCTCCCAGACTAGCCGAGGGAAAAAAAAGACAATGTAGTACTGAAATGTGTGTGTATACAGTATTTAAATGTTAAAATTTACAGATTATACCTGACAACAGGTCCAGAGGAAAATGTTGGAGCAGGTAGGTGGGAGACCTTTAAAACAAAAGTACATTTAC
>JBBPBX010021325.1:10648-42491 GCA_038048925.1 Garcialebias charrua
TGTGTGTGTGCGTGTGTGTGTGTGTGTGTGTATAGGCAAAAAACAAACATGGCTATTTTTCAGTCTGTTTTACATTTTAGTCTTGTTAGACTAAAATTGAAGGTGGTAGTAGCTGAGCATCTTGTTCTGACATCCTGCGACTTTGTGTGATTTTGTGATTCCCACAGTTTTTTTTTAAACCAAATTCGACCAAATTCTCCATAATTTTTATTTCATCTTTTTTACTTTTGGTACATGTCACCTTCCTCCCCAATGTTTTCAGGACCCACTCCCCCCATCACCCCTCTCCCCCCTGTAGTGAACTGTGGTAATTGAGTGAGAGCTTTGGCCCTGGAGTCCTTGTGTAATCCACACTTTATAAGCACTCTAATTGAAGTGCAAATTCAATACTCCCTCATCAGCCTTTTACCGGCTGTACCGTTGTTGCCTGCACCCCTCAGGTAATTACAAAGAGACTGGCAGTTCAATCATTTCTGGAGAGAGAGGGAAAAAAGTAACAAAAACATAGCGGCGTGCACCAAATCATTTCACAGAGCGTGGAAGGTGATAGCTGTGTTAGCGGAGGGAAAAGCCACCTTCCTGCGTCGTCAGGAGGTTACACACCTGTGTGATGAAGGAATTTAGGTGGTCTTATCGGAGCAGCACAGGGGGATTATTCTAAGCTCGCGTTGGCCTCTTGTGTGCCGCTTCACGCTTTCAGACACGACAGAAACGTTGTGCGTGAAAATACTCGCCTAAATGCTCACTACGCTTTTGTACGGCGGCAGCCACAAACACTCGTGCGTGCAGAAACACAAAGTGAGGCGCAGTGCTCAGACACACAAAGACGTGCAGATTCAGTGAAGCTTCAATTAAACTTCACCCTGTTTCTTCCAAAACATCTGGATGTTTATCACCATCTGCAGTCCAAGGCAAAGGCCCGTCAGTGTGTTTGGTTTTGTACTGTTAGCAAAATATCTCATCAACCAGAAGATGAATTTAAGCAAATCCTCAGTATAATCATCAGGTTGACATTTAATTTTGAACCCAATGCCACTTGATGGCCGACACAGCGGACTGACCTCAGAAAACTAAAATTGGCCATGACAGTCAGTTTTACTGACACTGAGCTAAACTTTGAGGTGGACATAGCTTAGCATTGTCCCCAACACATATTTCGAGCACATCTTCATTGAAAACATTGCCACAAACTCTTGGAATCTATGCTATTATTCTGTTAGCAAAATATCCCTTGAACGACTGGATGGATCTTTATGAAACTCTCACAAACTATTCACTAAATGCAGGGCCAGCCCAAGACATAAGCAAACCCGGGGCCACTAGGGGGCCCCCTAAGTGGAACAGATTTCTATATGATTACAGGTAGTCCTCGGGTTACGACGGCCTTGACTTACGACGCTTCGGGGTTACGAACGCCCTCCCATTGAAAAGCATTGTTTTAGTTATGCGGTTTATGTGCCTTTGCACCAGAAAATACGGTACCGAAACTCAGCGGAAATTTACAGGAGGGAGGGGGGAGCTTGACGCACTCAGTGGAAACTTACAGGAGGGAGGGGGAGCTTGACGTGCTCAGTGGAGCAGGAGACATCATTGTTTGGGACAGGCTGACCGGAGCAGAGAGGCTAATATGTTAACAGACCTTACTGTAAAACTCTGGAACGCTGGACTGCGTGCAGAGACGTTATGTTTGGAACGGAGGTTTACAAGGCAGAGAGGCTACAGCTGAGAAACGAGCTAACATGCTAGCAATGAGCTAACATGCTAGCAACGAGCTAACATGCTAACAGACGTTGCTGTAAACGCTGTGGACCGCGTGAAGCTGCAGGACCAGCTCCCAGTAAGAAAGTAACTATTTTTTCCCTTCATTACGGCTCCGAATGTATGTGTTTTTTGATAATTATGTAGGGTGATGTGTTAGGATAGGCTAAGTGCTTGGTAAAAATACAGTACTGTACGTATAATGTGCCGTTTGGACGTATTTTCCAACTTACGTGTATTTTTGAGTTACGAACAGGCGTAGGAACGGAATTCGTTCGTAAGTCGGGGACCACCTGTATATTTAATATTTTCAGTTTAGATTTAGCAAATTATTGCATACATTTACAGTTTTAAGAACTAATTATTCAACTTAAAATTTCTTTTTTAAACCATTTTCTATGGTTTCAAGTAATTGTTCATTTACATTATTTAAGTATTTCCTTCATACTTATTTATTTGTTTATTTTATTTTGTCTGTTTTTGCACAATTTAATTAATTTTCATGCATCTAAGTTATTTTATCTATTGTTTTGTTGTTGATCTTGCACTACAAATTATGTAAGACCATTACTGTTTCATTTCTTTGACACCAAAGATAAACCAAATTACACTTTTGCTGTAAAATACATTGCACAGTGTTTTTTTGTTGATGTTACTTTTAGTATATACGTATAGGATAATGTAAACAGGGCTGTCAGAGTAACAATGAGTTTATATTAGGTGGGTGAATGATCTGATCATCTGACTGTTTATTGCAGTAACCCACATTATAAGCAGAAATATAGTTAAAGTCAAAGTCAAAGTCAAAGTCAACTTTATTGTCAGAACTGCAATATGTACAGGACATACACAGGATTGAATAGGATAGGGCCCCAAACCAAATTTCGCTTAGGGCCCCATGGAGGATTGGGCTGGCCCTGCCTGAGTGTAAATCTAGAACTGAATAGATTTTGGAGGCAAACCATTTCAAGATGGCTGCCACAGTTAATAAACTTTATCCAACACAAAAATGTATAGAACTTAACTTTAAAGATATTAAGGTAAGATTTAGGGTGGTAGTAGCTGAGAGTCCTGATCAACACATATTCTGAAACTTCGACAGTGCACAGCGTCATTGCTTAAAACATTGGCATGAACTGTTACAGTCAACGTTGTCTGTTAGCAAAATATCACATAAGCCCTTAGATGCTTTTAATGAAAGTGTAGTCAGACTGGAGACGTGAGCTCAGGTTGTCACAGGCTAACACAACGTCAAGAACTGAAGAACTGAACATTTTGAAACGTCTTGTCCAAAAATGATGCAGAAAAACTGGTTCATGCATTTGTCACGTCTGACTGGACTGTTGCAATGGTTTGTTATCCGGGTGTCCAAACATTATTTAAAAAGTCTACATTTGATCCAAAATTCTGCTGCCGGAGTTAGTAGGAGAGATTATATCTATAGCCAGTTTTAGCTTCTCTCCATTGGCTCCCTGTCAAATCCAGAATTAATTCAAAATCTTACTTCTAACCTACAAAGCTCACAACAACCTGGCTCCATTTTATATTTGAGATCTTATTGTTCCATATTTTCCTAACAGAGCACTTGGCTCTCAGACTGCAGGTTTACTTGTGGTTCCTAGAGTTTCCAAAAGCGGAATGGGAGGCAGATCTTTCAGTTCTCAGGCTCCTCTCTTGTGGAACCAACGTCCGGTTTCTGTCCATGAGCCTGACATATGGTCCAGTTTTAAGACTTTCCTTTTTGATCAGTCCTATAGTTAGGAGCAGCTTGGGTTTTCTGAGCCATCCTTTAGTTATACTGCTATATAGGCTTAGACTGCTGGAGGACAAACTGACCACATTTCCTCACTCTGCTGCTGTCTTTACTTGCTCTCCCTGTTTGTATTTGTAATTATTTTCTATCTTAACATGTTTTTAAAAAAAAATCTTTCCTCCTATAGAAAGTTCACCTGGACCTGTCATTCTGTGTTCGTTTATTTCTCCATCCTGTCCTCTCAAACCCAGCCGGTCGAAGCTCGTCCTCAGCCTGGATCTACTGGAGGTTTCTTCCTGTTAAGAGGGAGTTTTTCCTTTCCACTGTCTCCTTTGTGCTTGCTCAGGATGGGAGACTGTGACGGAGTGAAGTTTTTTATTAATTGGCTTTTATAACATATGTGAATGTTTCTGTTCAGTGCCCTGAGCTGACTTCTGCTGTGACTTGGAGCTACAGAAATGAATTGAACTGAAACATCGTGTTAGGCTGTAGAGCAACAACGTTATTATTCTCAGCACCGGCGATGAAAAGCATGGAGGCACACGGCCGCTCCTCACAGCCGAGAAGCCAATTCCTGCCGTACGAAGAAGATCTTTTGGAAACGATCCCGCTGCATTGTGTTCCTCCAGAGAAGAAAACAATCCAGGTGTCAAAACAACTTCCTTCATCTCTCTTTCATTCAGCTGCCAGATTACGTCTCACTTTCTTTCTGTGAGTTTCGAATTTCCTCCGTGGACCAAGCATCCCACCAGACGAGGGTTTGGATGAACTTCACAGCACATTCCAAGCACATCCCCAGCGCTTTGGTGAGGTCTGGTGAATGTGATTTAAATATTCTGAAGAGAAAGTTATGCTAGCAGGTTCTTATTACACAGCAAAACTGCCAAGACGTCCCGTATGGGCAGCCGCCCACCAACAGTGGCTCAAGCAGCCTGCCTGCTCACTTCTGCAGCACAAACAAGACGCTTGTGATCGTATTACAGCACATTTTCACAACACTCCACCGCCTTTCCTACTTTACATTATCTTCTGTACATTTTATTGCTTGTTGTGTTATTTTTTATTTAACAGAGAGAAGCTTTTGTGTGCGTTCTGGTTCTGTGGAGTCCTCTGTAGCACCTCTCACATGTGGAGTACCTCAGGGATCTATACTTGGCCCCTTCTGTTTTCCCTGTATTTACTTCCTCTGGGATATATTCTCCGGAAACATGGCATTTCTTTTCATTGTTACGCCGATGACAGCCAAATTTATGTTCCATTGAAACAAGGTAAACAATACTCCCTGAACCAACCTCTGGATTGTATGGCTGAAGTCAGAGCATGGATGTCTCACAACTTTTTAAATTTTAATGAGAAAAAGACTGAGGTCCTGTTATTTAAGCCTAGTGAGGGTTCCAACGTTCATGCTGATTTGGGTCCTTTATCACAACATCTGACTGGGACAGCAACTAGCCTGGGTGTAAGGCTGGACAGTGATTTTAAACTGGATGCTCAGATTAAATCTGTGGTCAAGTCCAGCTTTTATCACCTGCGACAACTGGCCAAGGTGAAACCATTCCTGTCACAACATCATTTTGAGATTTTAATCCATGCTTTTATTACAACTCGTCTGGACTATTGCAATTCACTTTACGTTGGTCTGAGCCAGTCATTACTGACCCGACTTCAACTGGTTCAGAATTCTGCTGCTCGCCTTTTAACTGGTACCAGGAAATGTGAACACATCACCCCTGTCTTAAAATCACTACACTGGCTCCCAGTTTGTTTCCGGATTAATTTTAAGGTTCTTTTGTTTGTATTCAAATGTCTTCATGGTCTCGCCCCACAGTATCTGTCCGACCTTCTCCAGCCGTACATTCCCTCACGCTCTCTGAGGTCAGCAGATCAGCTGCTGTTGGTCGTCTCAAAGTCCAACAGGAGGCTGAGAGGTGACCGAGCATTCTCAGTCGCTGCCCCTAAAGTGTGGAACGAGCTGCCTTTGCACGTCAGACAAACTGACTCACTTCCTGTTTTTAAATCTGCTCTGAAGACACATTTTTTCTCTTTGGCTTTTAACACAGCTTGAAATGTTGGTTTTACTGTTTTTAAGTTATTTGTTCTATAGCTTTTACTGTTTGCTGTCTTGATCTGGTAGTTCATCACTTTTATGGTATTTTTTGAGTTTATAGTTTTATGCTTGTTCGTGTTAGTGTACAGCACTTTGGTCAACGGTGTTGTTTTAAAGTGCTTTATAAATAAAGTTGTATTGCATTGTATTTTCTGTTTTCTACTAATGACCCCCTTTTCCAGAGAGTTGTTTTAAAGTAGTGCACATTAAAGGTCTGCTGTAAAAACAGATCTCACACAGCCTTTTTGGAGTGAGGCTGACGTTTAAATGGATTTTACTCCAATAGGTAACACATTTTATTTAGTTTCTGAGAGTTTGGGGGGAATAAACCACAAGAGATGCAAGGTGCCAGGTGGCTGCAACGCTCACTTGCAACCTGTGCTGGGAGACCCCCACTCCCTCTCCACCCTCACCCATTCCACACGCATATGCCTTATTATGTCATCTGTTTGTTGTTCTTTTGTGCTGAGGGTTTTTTGCAACCTCCCACTGTGTCCCCAACAGGACACAGTGTGAGATATTATTTTTTTAACCTCCTCTTTCCTCGTGTTTCTGTTTTCCTTATCTAACAGAAAGGGCAGCGCCTCCCATGAGGCTGCAGCCTCAGGTGCCCGTCCCATATTTTATGTTTGGTTGTCTTTTTGTTTCTCTGGATGGATGTACTGAAATGAAATTCCGTTGTGCTTTTGTGCAATGACAACAAAGGCATTCTGATTATGATAAAGAGAAAACCAACGATTAAAGTGTTTCTGTGTAGTGGTACACCTGTCTTTCTGAGACTGTAATGGAAAATTCTGGTCTCTGAACTGTCCCAGTGATACACCTTTTCACTGAAGCTCTCAGTGAAACACATTTTCTTTGTAAACCTGCAGTGAAAGACATTAATACCGTTTTACTCCATTAATTTGAATCAGAGACACAAATTAAATCCCCAAGACTCGTTTACTTTGTGCTAATTCAAATATAATCAATGCATATCCTTGTCTTATTCGTATGAGCAGTGTTATTATTCTTCAACATGTTGAATGGTCATTGTCATTCTCTAATGTTCAAATGGTGTATTCTTTAATATGTGGACATATAAAAAAAAAGGACATTATTATATTAATCAAACTCTGTTTAAAGTCAAGGGGCATGTCAAATTGTACCTTTCAGTTTGGTTTAGAAGTTAGGAACAGCTTAATCAGTTTAATCACTTATCTGGCATCTGTTTTCTGTCTTCTCTTAAAACTATCTGTTCTCTCTCGTCTAAACAAAGTCTTCCTGACTGTCACTTGACGTCAATTAATCTCCTCCCATTCCCGGATTGAACCAACCAATTGGGAAGAACCGTGTACGCTGACGTTACGCTCTCTTTAAAAGTTCTAAACTTCCTGGAACGTCAGTTCTATGAGGAAGCTGGGATGTAATGACTTTCTCTTTAAGGCTGTGTGCACGCTGGTCATTGAGTCAAGTACCGCGTCATCAGCTAAGGACGGCATTCTGGCTATAAGTCCGCCTCGAGCTAAAAGCTCTAAGTTCTTAATGAACTTTCCTTTCTGGAATATTTTATCTTGAAAATCAACCGGAACCAGTGCCGCTACCTTGGATCGGTTGACGTGGACCTCCGTGAGCTGATGGAGAGTGAACACGCTGGAAGCCTTAAAAACATAGCTGGATGGACGATCCATGCACGTTTAAAGCTGGACTACTTTACCGGAGCTGGGACTGATCAATCTTCGCAAAGGTAAACGTCAATGTTCATTAGCGGACCTGAAGTCCAGCGGACGCCGGCCAAAGAGTATGCCGTATCTGGTTGAAAACTCACTTCAAGATAACTCCCTCACCCTTACTTCCTTCATCCTCCTATTCTCTTAAACTTCTCCTTTATCTTTGCCAGTAACAACTAAGCTAAAGAACCTTCAGATATAAGTAATACGTCATCTTATTTACTTGTTTCTGTTGTCCACAATTTAAATCTGCTGACGTTAAATTATAGGAATCTGATCGATCAATCAGTTGTACATGTTGATGTACTTTTTATGATTTTTTGAATAAATGATTAATCTCCTGGTGAATCAAATATAATTCACGTATCATTGTCTCTTGCATCTAATCTGATCGCACAAATTATTTACTTGATAATCCTGAAAAAGAAGAGAACTCGTGATATAATTGATGATAAGTTTGACAGGTAACACCTGCTCATTCTTACATTTTGGTGTACTGTACAGTCAGTAAATTTGACAGTACCTGTACCTTTATATCTGTGAGTATTTGATGCGAGTAAACATCAAGTCTTCAGTGTCAGACTGCTTTTGGTTACTGAGAACAAAAGTACAAAAAAGGCCAAATCATATCATCAGGACAAGTTCTTTTTTGGGAGAAACCTTTGGAAATATATGTATTATAAAGCAAACATGTTGTTTCAACACATATTACTGCTATTTTCTTCAATTATAAAAGTATTTAGTTCAGTTCTGGTACAAAAAAAGAGACAAACAGACTCACCTTTTGTCCAATTTTAAGTCTAAAATCAACCTAGAAGCCATTTGAGAAGAGGTTTCTTTTTGTAATTCCAAGTGTTAATTTATTCAGAGCTCTTTGGTTACATTTACGTCTTTCTTTTTGGAGCAGAAGTAGAAAAAAAATCAGCAGCGACTGATTGGTGGTTGCATAGCAGCAACAGGTGTGAGACAGACATACAGTATTGCTCTTTCAATTTGTAATTTTTATCATGTTTTAGTCTAAATTTATTGCATTTCGTCAGCTGAAGGTGTAAGAAGATGAACAGTCATGGTAGATCCACTTAGTATTCAGTCCAACAACAAACTGTTTTTCATTTAAACACATACATTGTTTCTCTGTTGGCTGCTTCCATATACAGTACAGAAACAGAAGGAAGCTTAATGTGGGAATTACGGTAAAGCTGCACCGCTTAGACGGAATTAGCCAAAATGCTAGACTAGCTGGGAAACATAGAATAAATTACTGTAAATGCAGGAAAATCTCTGTCGTCTAAAATGATTCCATGTAAAGAGCAGAAAAGCTGTGCCACCTGAAATGAATGACTGTAAATGTGGGAAAATCTGCGTTGCTTAAACCAGATCAGATTAGATTCAACATTCAAACTGCTTCAGGTCTTAACTGGGTAAGAATAAAGAATCACTTTCAACTCAACTCAATCTAATGTACCGGTAAAATTAGCTTCACCTCCAACAGCTGCAGCATAATACTTCTCATGCATCACTGCAAAATTAATAAAACATCCATGAAATGTCATGAAATGCTGATTGTTATTATTATACTGCATAAGGTGGTTTTTATTTTCTACTTTTTAAGTATTTTGAATGAGTTTATAAATATTTGATAATACTTTATTCCAGAAAGTTTTGACTGCAGAACTTGTATCTGAGTAGCTTAAAGCTTGTAGGTTCCTTTTACACTAACAGCAAACGTCAAAATGTTTTACAAAGTACTGTATACATCAAATTTTCTCTATGTCACCATGCTGCTAATTATTGTATTGTTTGCTGACCAGGACTATAACGACAACTGTATGCATAAAAGGGTCACAAATACTAACAAACTGCATAAAATAAAGCTGTAAAATACCTTGATGCATGCTCAAAGCTGTAAAAGCTTTCATAAATAAAAGTTAAAAAAGATACTGCAATAAAAACAATTATATGTTCTAGATGAAAACACAACAAATTAAACAGCCACAAAAAGCAATTAAATATAATAATGCAAACATAAATATTTTGACTTTAATATATAGTTTTCCTGTAATAATGGCTTTCTGTAAGAACAATAAATCAGAATTTTATATACCGTTTTATATAAATATACATATACACGCACACACACACACACACACACGCACACACACACACACACACACACACACACACACACACACACGCACGCACGCACGCACGCACGCGCGCACGCACGCACACACACACACACACACACACACTGTTTTGAGATTTCTATGAAATTTGCATGTTTACAGAACAAACTTGACTTTATTTATTCCCATTGGGTGTGTGTTTGTAAATATTTGTCACATTTTGCATTAAAGTGCACATTAAATGGATAAAAAACCTGCACATGAATACAAAGTATTTATAAAACTTTAAATTATTTTTATGCTAACTGCAACAATAAAAAGACATTTGTTACAAGTTTAAAATGTAAAGCTGCAACTATAAAACAAAAATAAAATACTAAAACCACTACTATTAATAGTAATAATGAAATATTAATACCCTACTAATTTTATTTTATTAGTATTATTATTACTGATTAAATGTTGTTTAAGTTCAAGCCTGAGTTTTAATTAGAAACTTAATTTATCTGAGAATTGTTCTCATTTCATCCATCCATCCATCCATCCATCCATCCATCCTTCCGTTCATCCAACCGTCCGTCCATCCGTCCATCCACCCATCCAGCCATTCATCATCTTTACCCGCTTCTTCCTTTTCGGGAACCGTGCGACAGAATCAAAACGTTGGTTACGTATTGTAACCCCAGATTCTATGAATGTCAAGCGTAGCCCTTTAAGCCACGCCCTAGTGGGTTTATCCCGCTTCGCACCAATCACTGAAGACTTCTAGTCCACGCCCACCTGCCGTGGGCCCCGCCTCGGTCTGCTATTTAGTCTGCTGCTGACCGAGAATCGACTCCCAACAAGGTAAAATTTTTAGCCAATTGAGAGCCAGGAGAGGTCCTAGGGGCTTAAAGGGCTACGCCTGCATTCATAGAATCTGGGGTTACAATACGTAACCAATGTTCTATTTCATGCAGGCTACCGCCCTTTAAGCCCATGCCCTAGTGGGTTAAAGGCAGAGCAGGATATGGTCCATGCCTCACTAGGTCTGACTGGAACCAAACAACCTGGCAACCGCAACCCTCACTGAAAGTACTAGCAGGTGAGTAACCTGATAACTGATGGTGAAATCACAATATTAATTGAAGCAGAGTCAGAAGCAGGTACCACACGTTCTACTGACTCGACTATACTGTATCACCTATCAATAAAGACAGAAACGACTGTGTCATTTAATCAATAATTTTATTGATAATGAAAAGTTTTTACTCCCCTAAAACCCTGAGGACAGAAAATGTCAAAGAGGAGCTGGAGACATCTCGCAGATAAAACGGATGAAAGGAGTTACTGATGACCAGGAAGTTGCAGAGCACATATCCTGTACCACTGACCACTGAACAATGCTGTTGAAGTCACCATCTCTCGAGTGGAATGAGCTTTAATGCCCTCGGGTGGCTGTAGTCCAGCTGGACTGTAAGCCTGGGAGATAGCCTCACACAACCAATGCGACAACCGTTGAGGGGTCAAAGGTTGACCCTAAGAGCCTTCTCTGAAATGTACAAAGAGCTTATCAGATTTACGTATCATGGCTGTGCGTTCTACATAACATCTGAGAGCTCGAACCGGGCAAAGCAAGTGAAGCTGCTCCTCCTCTGGTTTAGAGTGAGGAGGAAGGCAAAAACAGCAGTGCTGATAGCAGAGGGACTGGAGGGAAATCATAATTCAATACCCTCGGCCACGGTTTGTGAGCAAACGCGTCCACCCCCAGTGGGAGGGTGTCGAGGGGACTCAGGGAGAAGAACAAGGGGCACTGTGAATTCTCTCGCGTCGCAAACAAATCCACTTCCGCCTTCCCGAACCTGGACCAGATTTGAGGCACCAGGTCCGGGTGTAACATCCAATCTCTGTCCAGAGGCCCCCCTCTCGACATGATGTCGGCACCTCTGTTTAGCACACCTGAGATGTAAACAGCCCTCAGTGATCTTAGGTGAACGTTTGCCCAGCAGAGCAGCTCCCTGGCTGTTTTCAACAGCTGGGCTGAACGAACCCCGCCCTCGCGGTTTATGTAAGCTGCGGCTGTTATGTTGTCCGTGTGTACGAGGACATCCTGTTGATGAAGCATGTACACAAAGTGTTTCAGAACTTTGTGCACTGTCAATAACTCCAGCACGTTTATGTGGAGAGACGTGCNGGAGAAGAACAGGGGGCACTGTGAATTCTCTAGCGTTACAAACAAATCCACTTCCGTCCTCCCGAACCTGGACCAAATTTGAGACACCAGGTTCTGGTTTAACGTCCAATCTCTGTCCAGAGGCCCCCCTCTTGACATGATATTGGCACCTCTGTTTAGCACACCTGGGATGTAAACAGCCCTCAGTGATCTTAGGTGAACGTTTGCCCAGCAGAGCAGCTCCCTGGCTGTTTTCAACAGCTGAGCCGAACGAACCCCGCCCTCGCGGTTTATGTAAGCTGCGGCTGTTACCGGTATGTTGTCCATGTGTACGAGGACATCCTGTTGATGAAGCATGTGCACAAAGTGTTTCAGAACATTATGTACTGTCAATAGCTCCAAGACGTTTATGTGGAGAGACGTGCTAGGCGGTCACGTTCTACCCACCATCTGAGATTGACATGCCCCCCCCCCCATCCTGAAAGAGATGCATCGGTAAAAACCGCCCTCCATGATGTCACTTTGCCCAGGGGAACCCCCTCTGACAGAGTCTTGGGATTCCCCCAAAACACCAGGTCCATCCTCACAGACGGGGGAACTGTGAGTTGGCGCCTTTTGTGACATACAGGGTCTATTCTCTGACGAATAAACCACCTCTGCAACTTCCACATGTGTAATAAACCTAGTTTTACCACCGTGTGGCCGGCGGTCATCATTCCTAATAGGCGCATAATTGTGATCGACGACACCGTGGTGTATGGCCGGACGCGGTGGAGGAGTGACGTCAGCGATTCTTTTCTCTGGTTCGACAGGACCACCTTCATTGTTATTGAGCATAAGCTGACGCCCAGAAAAACTATCTGTTGAGCTGGTGAAACAGAACTTTTCTCCCAATTTAGGGCGAAGCCTAAACTGGTCAGATGACTCACCAAAATCTCAGTCTGCATTGCTGCCTCCATCTTGGATTGAGACAGAAGCAATACATCGTCAATGTAATAGAGGATCCGGAAGCCCCTCGAACGCAGCAGTTGTAACGCTACTTCAAACTCGTAACAGGTTCCCTGAAAGGCAAACCTGAGGAACTTCCTATGTTTCTGGACGATAGGCATATGGAAATAGGCCTCTCTGAGATCGATTAATACCATCCAGTCCCCTGACGTCACGTTCTCGAGAACACACTTCAACGTTAACATATGAAAGGGACGTTTCAAAATGTAGTTGTTGAATGTTGACAAGTCTAGAATCAGCCTGAGTCCCCCTGATTTCTTGGGGACTAGGAAATATTTTGAATAAAAACCATTCGTTTCCTCATCTGGAGGGACACCGGAAATGACGTGTTTCGCCAAAAGTTCCTGAAGTTCCAATCTCGGCGCCGCCCCCTGTGTTGGAGATGAGGGTTTCGTTTCTAAAACTCCATTGAACCTGGGCGGCATCATTAAAAACTGCAGAGTGTAACCGTCGCAAACCAGACGTTGTTTCCATTGGTTCAGAGTGCAAGATTGCAGCCAACTTGCTCTGTGATCTGTCAAGGGGGCAGCCATCTTGTTCTGCTGCCTTAGTAGACATAACCTAGCCTCTACCGCCGCCAAGTGGACAGAGTCCGCGTTGGCCCAAGGGAGGCCGGACTGAAAAGGGATGTTTACCACCCGCCGCCGCATGGCTGCAGCACTTACACACGTTAGAACCATGTGCGCATGAGAAACGTATTTTTTGGGATGAGTCAGTGACATTACCTGCTGTTTGATTCGTTGTAGAAAAAGACAGAAATGTCCTGGCTGGAACTAATGCGTTCAGGCTAGGCTCATGAGTGTTAACAAGTGCAGATGTTTGTCTGATCTGACTGTGCAATGCAACGCTCTGTACCTGCTGGCAGTCACATACGCCTGCCTCCACTCTTGTGTGGAGAGGTGGGGCTGGAGTGTTACAGGGGGAACATCGAGACCACCTGTAGCTTGGCTTTGTGTGATGGAATTTGTTTTGTTTGTGCTGCTCGAGCTTGGAGATGCGTTCACGGACCTCGGAAAATAGGCAACCAGCATGTCTGAATAAAAAACACCGTTTTCAAAGACAGATTCTTTATTTTCAGAAGTCAAAACATTGCTGAACGCATCCCCTTCACACAGTCATTTCCTAATCATGTCTCTTTTAGCACTCTGGTGCTGGCTGGCCCATGAGGTTTGCTGGCGACCCATGCCTCTGGAGCTCCTAGCCCGCTGATAATAGTGAGACGGGTGTCCTCTGGAAGGAGCTGGGATCTGTGGCACAGCAAAGGTTTTTGACGGAGATGAACATCTCTGCAATGCTGCGGTACGCCCTACTCTGCTCCCTAGGGCGCACTGGTCCACGTGCCGCACGAGGGTCTGCCCGAGGCGACACTGCATGTTTCTTCACCTGCTCGAGCGCCTCCGTGGATGAATGCAGCTGCTCAAACATGGCCTGGTATTGCGCGTCAAACAGACCCTGAGTTGAAATCGCCCCCTCCAAAAGCTGTCGTTTCATCTCCTCCGAGATAGTGGGGGACAGTTTGAGCCAGACTTGCCATTGAAGCAACGTTGCCCACAACATGATCCGAGCAGGTCGCCAGTGCCCCGCACAGGTTGGTGACAGCGTCGAGAGCGGCTCATGCCTTCTCATTCGTCGGCTCCCGCCAACTCTGAGCATCAGGAGCGCAATGTTATTTTCCGCGGCACCAACCTGAAAACCACACCTGTGGATTCGGTCCTGCATTTTTGTGGCAAACTTATCTGCGGGTGAGGGTGGTGTGGCGGGCTTCCCCACATGTTTGGCGGGCTTCAGTCCGAAAACCGCGGACAAGCTCATCTCCAGCGGTGGGACTGGGGCGAACGCCTGGTCCGTCAGCCCTTGGACCTTTGTCACTGGAACAAAAGCCGAAACAGGAGCTCTCATTTTTAATGAATCATGTCCTTCTGCCTGCAGCAGGGAGAGGATGTCCGGGACACACGGCCAGATAATCTGCGCCTGGTTCACCGGCTTCGCAGCAAACCATCCCGCCAAGAGTGGTGTCGATGACGCCTGTGTGGTGCCTTCAGGGACCGTCATGTTGCATGTGCTTGCTGCCCGCCTGATTAGATTGGGCAGCGCGTTGGCCAGGTTGGCATGAGGGCCTTGCTCGACGGTGTCAGGATATGGCTGTCCTTTGCCCTCAGGAGACGGTGCCCAGCTGCTGCATGATTCCGTGTCAAACAGCTGGCGGGACACTGGGTCCGGATCTGCTGGCGGGCAGGCTGGTACCTGCGCGTCTGTCGTGGCGGCCATGCTGACCACCCCCTCGGTAGGGGGTAGGGTCGGTTCCACGCACTTCAATAGAAGTGGGGCAACACGACGGCTAGTACCTTCCGGCTGGGGAATGAAGGGTGAGGCCGGTGCCGAACCCACAGCGGAGGACAGGCCGGCCTCGCTAGCTACCCCCGTGGACGCATAATCCGCCTTCTCCAGGAACCACAGGCTGGGCGGAGCGACCACCAACGACTGAGTCTCTGTTGTCGTCGGGACAACGAGGTCGAATCGGCTCTCCCTCTCGTCCTCAGACAGGAGCTGGCAGGCGCAACACTTGGGGTGTTGCACCATAGCCTGCCATGAACAGTTATTTGCTAGCTTAAAAAATCCCTGTTCTGAGGGTTAGGACTTCTGCAAAGTGATTTGGGAAAATAAAACAAAAATAAATTTGAAAAGTTTTTAGGTAAAAATATGACTTTTATAAATGTATGCACATAATTAAGGTGATTTAAATAACTCTAGTTCTGTGTTAAACCTTAGGACAGAAGATTTCCTGTCTGTTATCTTGCTCTAAAAGTACATTTAAATTTATTTTTCTTAGTCTTATAAAACTTAGCTCATTAACTTTACTAAATTCCAGAAGGATACCTTTACCTTTTCTTTTCTTTTCTTTTCTTTAATCTACTGACTTCGACATTGAGTAATCAGGGTCATTTTGCAGATGTGTTTGAATTATCGACAGATTAAACAAAATAAAAATCAGATTAATCTTTTTCTGTTCATACAAACTTTTTGGTTAATAAAAGTTGAAACAATCCTGTATCCTCCCTCAAATAAAAACACATTTTCAGAATAAATGGCATAGATTTAGAAACTTCAATGCAATTCAGTTTATTTAGTCCCAACAGAAATTGTCTCAGGGCACTGTACAAAAAAAACCCCCATTCCTATGAATTATAAAATTCAGTTAGTAAAAGTTATCTATCTGGAATAAGAAGATCACAAATATAAGATGGAGCTAGGTTGTTGAGAGCTTTGTAGGTTAGAAGTAAGATTTTAAATTCTATTCCTAATTTGACAGAGAGCCAATGGAGAGAGGCTAAAACTGGAGAAATATGATCTCTCCTATCAACTCTATTAAAACTCTGGCAGCAGCATTTTGGCTCAAATGAAGACTTTTTGAAATAAGTTTTTCGACACCCAGAATGTAAACTATTGCAATTGCTCAGCCTAGATGTGATAAATGCACAAACCAGTATTTTCCATCATTTTTGGTCTAGATGTTTCTAATCTTAGTGATATTACACAAAATAAAAACAAACTTCAATGTGATTATGTTTGTATGCGCATGTTATGTTCACCTACACGTTTGCTTTGCCCAAAAGGAGCAACTGATATTGCAATGAGTAAAACATATGGGTATCAGTAACTTTTACTGGTATTAAAATGAATACAATTCCAAAATTACCAGGACCAGTCAAAGTAAATTAATATAAAATGTAATCTTTATTAAAAAGTCTAAGTAAACAAATAAACCCATTCCTGACTCTCCACTTATTCAAACATTTACTTCTGCTTCTCCACAGCCCTGTAACACAGTTGACAACTTTAGTCACAGATCAACAGTCAGTTACTGTAACTTCACTATAACCTCCACATTTAGGCATTATATCTGCTGAACATCAGCTAAATACAAACAGACAGTAAAATAAATACAAACTTCTTTTTGTTACTGAGCAGGAAAACCACAGGCAGTTTCCTTCATGTTCTGTGTCTGCAGAGAGCTCACAAGCTTCTGGGCCTTCAGAACCTGCTGGTTCTGATTCTTTGTTCCCGCTCTGTGTGCACCAAAGTCTAATGGTCTAAAAATGATGAGGAGGAACCATGTATGCATGTCAGCTGCTTTGAGAGGTTTTTGAATCCTATAAATGCTACCTTTGACTAAATGCATTAACATTGTTAAAGAGGGGCTAAACTCAAAATTAACTTTTTTTAGCTGATAAACTCCCTAGAATGTGTCCAGAATGTTGTATATCACTATGTCTGTGTTAATCTTCATATATTTGTGCGTATTAGTTTAAATCGGCAATATTTGGTCTAAAAACGTGTTTACGGTAGCCCTATGGGTTGAACAGAGGAAATGCACCTTGATTTTCTTATTGGTCTAGGATTCGCACAGTGACGTGTTTCCGCACGCTTTCGTCACAAAAGTGGTTCAAGCAGAGCCAATCCCCTGCAGAGATGGGAAGGTCCGCGCTGCAGTTCATACCTTATATGGAAGTGGCACATTGCACTCCGGAAAAGTACTGCAACAAAGCATATTATAGTTTTTGGAATGGCACTAGTTATTTGTATATTTTAACTTATTTATTTTAGGAATACTTTTCACGAAATGTCATTTGCTCTTTTATGTTCTTCTGTCTTTCTGTCAAATCAAAGTAACAGATTTTGTCACTTCATCTGGGTTTTCATTTTTCAGCAACTCAGTAGTTTTTGAGTCTGCACATGCAAATGTGCTGTATTATTGTCATCTGCCGACAAAGCAAAGCAGTGATAATGTTTTGTGTCTGTGTGTTTGTTTGTCTGTTCCATTAAGTATCTCATGAACCAGTTGATGGACTTAAGTGAACTCAAATGTGCATCCTCAACTGGTTAACCTTTGGAGTCAAGCTGATTCAGGATGTCCACCACAGACAAATGACCTTACAAAACACAATTGATTATAATTGAACTATTTTTATTGAGCAAAAGATTTAGTGCAGTAGTAGCAGAGAGTCGATTACCATACACACTCTGAGTACGATCCACTGCGTGAAATCTTGGCCTAAAACAATGGCGTTGATACAATCAACACTTTCTGTTAGCAAAATACCTCATAAACCATTGGACAGATTTTAACAAAACTTTAAAGTTAATCATTAGATAAGTATCTGCAGCTCATTAACTTTTGGAGCAAACCAAAGTCAAGGTGGCCGCCTCATCTACACACAAACATTTCTATAACTCACTCAGTTTTATGAATATCCAGCTAAAATTTGATGTTGTAGTTGCTGAGAGTCATCCTCAACACATTCTTTGACTATTAACTGGTTTTGTAAGATCTCAGTATTACATGATATAGCATATATTGTCATTTACAAGATTGGACCAAACACTGATGGCAACATACTTTATTTTGATAACTAGCAAGTTTTGCAGCAGTCATACACAAAACATGAAAGTTTGTTTTCCCAAGTGGAACAAAATTAACTAGGTAAACCATCAAAATAAATTCCTTCAAGGGGAACACAGCTTTTAATCAGATGAGCTTGGAAAGGACATGCCAGATGCTCTTTTTTAAAAAATCTCTGAGCTACGTTCATCAAAAGCAGTTATTAGACAGGTGGCCTTCCCGTAGACCTCCACCTGGCTGCTGGTGGACACACACTTTTTCTCTGTTTACCGAAGTGTGTGTAGGGTGGAATGAGACCACTTGTCTTGATTTAAGAATGCTCTTCTCACCTGACTGCTTGAATTCTCTTAAACACCAGTCAAATGTAAACTCTGACAACAGTCGATATCTCCCTGCAGTCGACCGTGTCTGCTCAGCTTGATGCTGAATATTAAACCGCTCAGCCACTTTGTCACATATTCTATACACAGAAGCACCAAGCTGCCCAGAGTCCCCCTCTTCATAAACTACAAGATGCAGCCATTTAGATTATTTACAGGAGGTGCTTCTGCAGATGCTGGGAATGGGCCAAGAGCAGATTTAAACGCATCGTGGCGGCCAAGCTAATACAGTCTGACACCGATAGAGTCATAGTGGTCGCTCAGGCATCGTAAAGCTGTCGTCAGTTAAACCCCTAAATTTGTTGCTATTACCTTCTTGCTTCTCTCTTTAACCAGGCTGGGAAAAAAAAAATATATATATATATAGCCAAGCTCCAGAGTTTTGTTGGTGCTGTTACTCATCTTTTCATCTTTTCCCATTCCAGCAACATGAAACGAGTTTGGAAGTGTTGGTGCTTTAACATGAGGTTGACTCTAACATCAGTCAGAGTACTTCGTAAGAAAATGTTCAGCGAGCTTAGAGAGGCAATATTTTCAATAGCTCATATACTGTATATATCTCATCTGATGTACTGTTCAATCTTAGTAAGCGCTATATATTATGTGTGAACTGTGGCTCTCGATCAGTTATCTCTAAATGTGAGTCATAAAAATGAAAGCTAGAAAAATATCTTTGCTAATTCAGTTTGGATGCTTAGTCCTGAATGACAGCTGAAATTTGTTATTAAAACAAGCAGAAGAGAAGGTCAAAGGAGCCAAAAAAAAAAGCTGAATCAATTGGAATAGATGCTCAAATGTTCAGCTAAATTAAGCAGAGCATTCAAACGAAAACAAGCAGAACAGTAGCTAAAAACTCAATTCAGCAGAATGGTCTGTAAAAGTTAAAACAATCAACAAAACGTAAAAAATAAAATTAACAAAACTATAGATAAAAGCTAAAATGAGCAAAACTGTAATCAAAAGCTAAAATTAGCTAAACTGTAGTTAATAGTTAATGATTTCAAAACAGTAGCTAGTTGCTTAATATAAAGAAAAACTGTTGATAAAAGTGAAACTTATCAAAACCTTAGCAAAAGGCTAAAATCTACAAAACAATAGTTCAAAATTAAAAGGAAAAAAACAAACAAACAAACAAACAAAACAAAACAGATATTCGCTAATATGATCCAAACTTCAGCCAATAGATAAATTTAGCAAAGCTGCACCTTAACATAAACAAAGCTTAAAAAGTAAGAAATAAAGAAAGTATTTTTTTCAGTATTTCTGCAAATACCAACAATAAAAGGCTAATTAATATTTAAAAGTAGACAAACACTAACCAAAGGCTAAATGTAGCAAAAGGCTTGCTAAAAGCTATGAGTATCAAAAGGCTATGAGTATCAAAAGGTTAGCTAGAAGCTAAAAGGAGCATAAAGAGACAAACGGAGCAAGGATTCTAAAGCAGATTTTAGATCAGGAATTGATCAAATTTGATTTTTTATTAGCAAAATGTAAATTAAGGAATACATGTATTTTGAAAGCTATAAAAGTTACCAAACCAACGGTTGTTTTACACCAGCCCAACAGTCTACCTCAACTTGTTAAAGAAGATTAAACGGACCCACCTCTCCGCTGGTTATTTTTCATACAATGTTGGTTTTTCAGATATTTTACCTTTTCATTCCACATTTTGTTTTATGCTGATGAAGCTTTTATATGCTCCAATAAAAAATAAAAATAGTTTTAAAGTAGTGGAAAATACAAGTAATAATAACAATAATAATAATTTACCGGTATTCAATTTGTACTGCACTTTACAGTTTACAATCTCAAAGTGCCACAATTTAAAATATCTAAATAGAATAAAACATGGACTAAAAAAAGAACAAACATTTTTAAAAGCTAAAAAAACAAACAATCAAAAAACCCTGCAGGATAGAAAGTATCATCCCTCACAATATTGCGGTTCACTTCTTGCAGCTTCACTGTATCGCGGGATTTGTAAACTGTTTTTTTTTTAATATTGTATTACGTATTTATAATATTGTATTGTATTATAATATTTTAATATTTTAATATTTTAAATATTTTAATACTGTACATTCTTCTCATCATCAGCATCTTCATCGCTATCGCCAAAGTGTTTAAGAGCATATGAAGTGTTTCTAAGAGTGGAAAAGGTTTGGGAAGGGTTTATAAAGCCTTAAACCTATACATATAAATAATAAATATAACGCCACTTTGTTGGATTTTCACCTACGGTGTGGGGTCTCCGGAATGTCAAGTCAAAAGTCAAAGTCAAAGTCGACTTTATTGTCAAAACTGCAATATGTACAGGACATACACAGGATTGAAATTGCATTTCTCTCAGTCCCTCGGTGCAACAGTAACCATTTAAACACTAAAACACTAAAACATTTAATAAACATAAGCATAAAATGAAATAATAAAAGTGTAATACTGTCCTGAGTTTTTGCATAGTAGTATAAAAGTATAAAAAGTATATCTATAAAATAAAATGAAGGTTCTGGCATTGACATTTGTAATAGAGTGACAAAGCAGCATATGAAGTTTATGTACACAGTATATGTATGAGGTAGTTGATATTGGTATAGAGGTAAAGTGGCATATGCAATAAGGCTAGTAAAAAGAATATATATATCAGCAGTAATGTAGATATAAAAAGTAGTGTAAATGTAAACTGTAGTAATAAATGTAAACAGTAGTAATAATGTAAACAGTAAATGTAAACAGTAGTATGACTATAGGCAGTAATGTAATACAACATTAGTGCAAATATGAGAAGTAGTGCAAACTGAATGAGCACATGACCGTGAGTTGAGTGAATAACCCGTTTTGATGACACAGAGTCCAGTGTTAAAATCTTTGTGTTGTGTGGTAATGTGTGAAAGTTTTTTGTGTTAAGGCAGTACAAGTGGGAGGGGAGGCAGAGCAGGCAGAGAGTTTAGCATCCTGACTGCCTGATGAACAGAGCTGTCACTCAGTCTGCTGGTTCGAGCCTGGAGACTCCTCAGTCTCCTCCCTGATGGCAGCAGGCTGAAGCAGCTGTGTAGTGGGTGTGTGGGATCACCTGCCATGCAGAGGGCTTTCCGAGTGAGGCGGTTGCTGTGTAAGTCCTGTAGTGAGGGGAAGGAGGTGCCGACAATCTTCTCAGCTGCTCTCACGATGCGCTGGAGGCTCTTGCGGCAGGATGCAGTACATGCACCAAACCACACCGTGATGCAGCTGGTCAGGACACTTTCTATGGCACCCCTGTAGAAGGTGCACATGATGGGGGTTGAAGCTCCAGCCCTTTTCAGCTTGCGGAGAAAGTAGAGACGCTGGTGAGCCTTCTTGGCCAGTGATGCAGTGTTCCTGCTCCAGGACAGGTCCTCTGAGACGTGCACTCCCAGGAACTTGGTGCTGTCCACTCTCTCCACTGCGGTGCTGTTGATGGTCAGAGGGGCATGTTGGGCATCCCTCTTCCTGAAGTCCACAACAATCTCCTTTGTCTTCTCCACGTTGAGAGTGAGATTGTTGTGTCCGCACCACAAGGCCAGGCGGCTCACCTCGTTCCTGTAGTCCGTCTCATCGTTGTTGCTGATGAGACCCACCACTGTTGTGTCGTCCGCAAACTTGATGAAGTGGTTGGAGCTGTATGATGGTGTGCAGTCGTGTGTTAGCAGGGTGAATAGAAGGGGGCTCAGCACACATCCTTGTGGGGCCCCTGTGTTCAATGTGATGGTGCTAGATGTGTTACTCCCGATCCGTACTGTCTGTGGTCTCCCGGTCAGGAAGTCTAGCAGCCAGTTACACATTGTTGTTTCTTAGTAGGTTTTGTTCACTGAATATGGTATTGATGTTTTATGTTTTATGTTTTTTATGTTTTATGTTTCTATATTTTATGCACCGTTATGCCGAAGCAAATTCCTAGTCTGTGAATCCTGTTCATTGACAATGGAGATAATAAACTGAATCTGAATCTGAATAAACTGAATCTGAATTGAGGTGTTCAGCCCCAGACTGTCCAGTTTAAGGATGAGCTGTTGGGGGATGATGGTGTTGAATGCCGAGCTGAAGTCGATGAACAGCATTCTAACATAAGAGTCCTTCGTGTCCAGATGTGTGAGAGCTGTGTGGAGGGCAGAGGAAATGGCAAAGCTGGGCACCGCTAATTAAAAAATTAGTTCCACAATTTCTAAAACGCTTATTAATTTTTTTAGGTCCACAATTTCAAAAGCACAAATGTCTTATGAAAATTAGGGGAAGCTAATCTAATCCGCTATTTATATATTTCTATATTATATATATATATATATTTATATATAGCCGGCAGCGTTATCAATATTTGCACTACACTGCCAACTGAAAAGTAACAAAAATGATCCTAAAAGGATGAAATTACAAAAATCAAAGGATTTATTTAATACTTTACGTACATATATTCTATTCGGCCACGAAATTAACAAAAAATAGAATGATCTTTTAATCCCTAAAACCACGTTTAAATCTCAAATACACGGGTGTGTCGCCACCGCATTTATACAACAGTAACCCAAATACATGAAACTAATGAGTCACCGTCGAATGGTCGACACAAAACACACCTTAAAATCATCCGGCCACGTTAATTTGGCTTGAAACAGCGGGGTTCTCTAAGGATTTATCCATTAGTAACCCAGCACAACCAACCGGCAGACACAGCGTTAGCGTCTATAGGTAGTCAACAGATTTAATGAAAAGTAACTAAAATACATGAAAATAACGACTCACCGTCGAATGGTCATCACAAAACACACAATAAAATCATCCGGCCACGTTAATTTGGCTTGAAACAGCGGGGTTCTTTACGGATTTATGAAGACACCGAGCGCAGCCAGCTACAGAATTAGCCCCTGAGTTCAACTATGACCCGGAAGATGGAATAGTCCATTTTTAGTAGGGGGATAAAGAAATCGACCGTTTTTTTTTATTGCTTATTTAATGATCGTTTTCATCGCAACTATAATTATTTTTATGTTAAATGTAGATTAACAAGCAGGATCAATGTTAGGAATGTAGGTGACTGCACGGGGCGAGGCGGGGCCGGGGCCACTGCTGAAATGGGACCCCCAGGCATTTACCTACATGGTAGAGCCGAGTCTGTTCTCAGCTCTGCCCCCCCTCCCCCTCCAACCCTCCCTCCCCCCTCCAACCCTTCCTCCTCTCTGCTGTTTACGGTGGGGAAAAAGGTAAAAAACAAGCAGCATAAGAGCTTGTAAATAAGTTTATTGGTTTTTACTGATTCCCATGGGCTCACCACCTGTGGGAGGGGCCAAAGGGGTCGGGTGCAATGTGAGATGGGTGGTGGCCGAGGGCGGGGACCCTGGCGGTCTGATCCTCGGCTACAGAAGCTGGCCATTGGGACATGGAATGTCACCTCTCTGGTGGGGAAGGAGCCTGAGCTAGTGTGTGAGGTTGAGAGTTTCCGACTAGAAATAGTCGGACTCACCTCAACGCATGGCTCTGGCTCTGGAACCAGTTTCCTTGAGAGGGGTTGGACACTCTTCCACTCTGGAGTTGCCCCTGGTGAGAGGCGCCGAGCAGGAGTGGGCATACTGGTTGCCCCCCATCTTGGTGCCTGTACGTTGGGGTTCACCCCGGTGAACGAGAGGGTAGCCTCCCTTCGCCTACGTGTGGGGGGACGGGCTCTGACTGTTGTTTGTGCCTATGCACCAAACGGCAGCTCAGACTACCCACCCTTTTTGGAGTCCTTGGAGGGGGTATTGGAGAGTGCGCCTCCTGGGGACTCCCTTGTTCTACTGGGGGACTTCAACGCTCACGTGGGCAATGACAGTGAGACCTGGAGGGGTGTGGTTGGGAGGAACGGCCCCCCTGATCTGAACCAGAGTGGTGTTCTGTTATTGGACTTCTGTGCTCGTCATGGATTGTCCATAACGAACACCATGTTTAAGCATAAGGGTGTCCATATGTGCTCTTGGCACCAGGACACCCTAGGTCGCAGTTCGATGATCGACTTTGTTGTCGTCTCATCTGATCTGCGGCCGCATGTCTTGGACACTCGGGTGAGGAGAGGGGCGGAGCTGTCTACTGACCACTACCTGGTGGTGAGTTGGCTCCGATGGTGGGGGAGGATGCCGGTCAGACCTGGCAGACCCAAACGTATCGTGAGGGTCTGCTGGGAACGTCTGGCAGAGTCTCCCGTAAGACGGAGCTTTAACTCCCACCTCCGGGAGAGCTTTGAACACGTTCCGAGGGAGGCGGGGGACATGGAGTCCGAGTGGGCCGTGTTCCGCGCCTCTATTGTCGAGGCAGCTTATCGGAGCTGTGGCCGCAAGGTTGTTGGTGCCTGTCGAGGTGGCAACCCTCGAACCCGGTGGTGGACACCGGCAGTGAGGGATGCTGTCAGGCTGAAGAAGGAGTCCTATTGGGCCTTTTTGGCTTGTGGGACCCCGGAAGCAGCTGATAGGTACCGGCAGTCCAAGCGGCATGCGGCTCGGGTGGTTGCTGAGGCAAAAACTCGGGCGTGGGAGGAGTTCGGAGAGGCCATGGAGAATGACTTCCGTACGGCTTCGAGGCGATTCTGGTCCACCATCCGGCGTCTCAGGGGGGGAAAGAGGTACGAGACCAACACCATTTATGGTGGAGGTGGCGTGCTGCTGACCTCAACTCGGGATGTTGTGAGTCGGTGGGCGGAATACTTCGAAGACCTCCTCAATCCTACTGGCACGTCTTCCACTGAGGAAGCAGAGCCTGGGGACTTTGGGTCGGGTTCTCTGATCTCTGGTGCTGAGGTCGCCGAGGTGGTTAAAAAGCTCCGCGGTGGCAAGGCTCCGGGGGTGGATGAGATTCGCCCGGAGTTCCTTAGGGCTCTGGATGTTGTAGGGTTGTGTTGGCTTACGCGACTCTGCAATATCGCGTGGACATCGGGGGCAGTTCCCTTGGATTGGCAGACTGGGGTGGTGGTTCCCCTATTTAAAAAGGGGGACCGTAGGGTGTGTTCCAACTATAGGGGGATCACACTCTTAAGCCTCCCTGGTAAGGTCTATTCAGGGGTTCTGGAGAGGAGGGTCCGTCGGATAGTCGAACCTCGGATTCAGGAGGAGCAGTGTGGTTTTCGTCCTGGTCGTGGAACACTGGACCAGCTCTACACCCTCAGCAGGGTCCTGGAGGGTGCGTGGGAGTTTGCCCAACCAGTTTACATGTGTTTTGTGGACTTGGAGAAGGCATTCGACCGCGTCCCTCGGGGGGTTCTGTGGGGGGTACTCCGGGAGTATGGGGTACCAGGCCCTTTGATAAGGGCTGTTAGGTCCCTGTACGACCGGTGTCAGAGCTTGGTCCGCATTGCCGGCAGTAAGTCAGGCTCGTTTCCGGTGAGAGTTGGACTCCGCCAAGGTTGCCCTTTGTCACCGATTCTGTTCATAACTTTTATGGACAGAATTTCTAGGCGCAGCCAAGGTGTTGAGAGGATCCGTTTTGGTGACCTTAGAATCGCTTCTCTGTTTTTTGCAGATGATGTGGTCCTATTGGCTTCATCAGCTCGTGATCTACAGCTTTCGCTGGAGCGGTTTGCAGCTGAATGCGATGCGGCCGGGATGAGGATCAGTTCCTCCAAATCCGAGGCCATGGTCTTGAGCCGGAAAAGGGTAGCATGCCCTCTCCGGGTCGGGGAGGAGGTCCTGCCCCAAGTGGAGGAGTTTAAGTATCTCGGGATCTTGTTCACGAATGAGGGAAAACTGGGGCGTGAGATCGATAGGCGGATAGGTGCAGCGTCCACAGTGAAGCGGGCGCTGTACCGGTCTGTCGTGGTGAAGAGAGAGCTGAGTCAAAAGGCAAAGCTCTCAATTTACCGATCGATCTACGTTCCCACCCTCATCTATGGTCATGAGCTTTGGGTTATGACCGAAAGAACAAGATCTCGGATACAAGCGGCTGAAATGAGTTTTCTCCGCAGGGTGGCTGGACTCTCCCTTAGAGATAGGGTGAGAAGCTCAGTCATCCGGGAGGGACTCGGAGTAGAGCCGCTGCTTCTCCACATCGAGAGGAGCCAGTTGAGGTGGCTCGGGCATCTGGTTAGGATGCCTCCTGGACGCCTCCCTGGTGAGGTGTTCCGGGCACGTCCCACCGGGAGGAGACCCAGAGGAAGACCCAGGACGCGCTGGAGGGACTATGTTTCTCGGCTGGCCTGGGAACGCCTTGGGATTCCCCCGGAGGAGCTGCTCCAAGTGGCTGGGGAGAGGGAAGTCTGGGCCTCCCTACTTAGGCTGCTACCCCCGCGACCCGACCCCGGATAAGCGGAAGAAGATGGATGGATGGATGGGTTTTTACTGATAATAATTAGTTATTAGCGGTACTGCATTTTAAATAAAAATAGCACAAATCCGCTTATGAATTATAAAAGTTAGTCAATTCACAAAAACGCTGACAAAAAGTTTAGGTCCACTGTAAGCGGAATAGCGCTTTAGCGCTCCCTAGCGTTCATCCGCCCACCTTTGGGAAATGGCATTGTCGGTTGAGCGATTAGGACGATATGCAAATTGTAAGGGATCCAGGGAGGCATGGAGGACAGATTTTATGCTTTTCATGACAAGCCATTCGAAGCACTTCATCAGGATCGGGGTGAGTGCTACTGGGCGATAGTCATTGAGGCAGGAAGGCGTTGCCTTCTTTGGGACAGGGATGATGGTGGTGGTTTTGAAACAGGTCGGGGACGATGGCCTGACTCAATGAGATGTTAAAGGTGTCCGTGAAGACCGCTGCGAGTTCCCCTGCACAGTCCTTCAGCACACGACCAGGTATGTTGTCAGGACCAGAGGCCTTCCGGGCGTTGATCTTGATGAATGATCGCCTTACGCTGTCTGAGGACAGCGCCAGCACCTGGCCATCAGGAGAGGGGGGGAGTTTTTGTGCAGGTGTGCTGTTACATGCCTCAAACCGAGCAAAGAAGTCATTCAGTTCATTCATGTAACCTCCACGATAGGTCCATCCATCCATCCATCCATCCATCCATCCATTATCTTTTACCTATTTCTTCCTTTTGGGTTGCAGGGGTCATTGGTGCCCATATTCAGCCATCACTGCGAGAGGCAGGGGACACCCTGGACAGGTCTCCAGTCCATCACCCATCCATCCATCCATTTTCGTCCGCTTATCCGGGGTCGGGTCGCGGGGGTAGCAGCCTAAGTAGGGAGGCCCAGACTTCCCTCTCCCCAGCCACTTGGAGCAGCTCCTCTGGGGGAATCCCAAGGCGTTCCCAGGCCAGCCGAGAAACATAGTCCCTCCAGCGTGTCCTGGGTCTTCCTCTGGGTCTCCTCCCGGTGGGACATGCCCGGAACACCTCACCAGGGAGGCGTCCAGGAGGCATCCTAACCAGATGCCCGAGCCACCTCAACTGGCTCCTCTCGATGTGGAGAAGCAGCGGCTCTACTCCGAGTCCCTCCCGGATGACTGAGCTTCTCACCCTATCTCTAAGGGAGAGTCCAGACACCCTGCGGAGAAAACTCATTTCAGCCGCTTGTATCCGAGATCTCGTTCTTTCGGTCACAACCCAAAGCTCATGACCATAGATGAGGGTGGGAACGTAGATCGATCGGTAAATTGAGAGCTTTGCCTTTCGACTCAGCTCTCTCTTCACCACGACAGACCGGTACAGCGCCCGCTTCACTGCGGATGCTGCACCTATCCGCCTATCGATCTCACGCTCCAGTTTTCCCTCATTCGTGAACAAGACCCCGAGATACTTAAACTCCTCCACTTGGGGCAGGACCTCCTCCCCGACCCGGAGAGGGCATGCTACCCTTTTCCGGCTCAAGACCATGGCCTCGGATTTGGAGGAACTGATCCTCATCCCGGCCGCATCACACTCGGCTGCAAACCGCTCCAGCGAAAGCTGTAGATCACGACCTGATGAAGCCAATAGGACCACATCATCTGCAAAAAACAGAGAAGCGATTCTAAGGCCACCAAAACGGATCCTCTCAACACCTTGGCTGTGCCTAGAAATTCTGTCCATAAAAGTTATGAACAGAATCGGTGACAAAGGGCAACCTTGGCGGAGTCCAACTCTCACTGGAAACGAGCCTGACTTACTGCCGGCAATGCGGACCAAGCTCTGACACCGGTCGTACAGGGACCTAACAGCCCATATCAATGGGCCTGGTACCCCATACTCCCGGAGTACCCCCCACAGAACCCCCCGAGGGACGCGGTCGAATGCCTTTTCCAAGTCCACAAAGCACATGTAAACTGGTTGGGCAAACTCCCACGTGCCCTCCAGGACCCTGCTGAGGGTGTAGAGCTGGTCCAGTGTTCCACGACCAGCACGAAAACCACACTGTTCCTCCTGAATCCGAGGTTCGACTATCCGACGGACCCTCCTCTCCAGAACCCCTGAATAGACCTTACCAGGGAGGCTTAAGAGTGTGATCCCCCTATAGTTGGAACACACTCTACGGTCCCCCTTTTTGAATAGAGGAACCACCACCCCAGTCTGCCAATCCAAGGGAACTGCCCCCGATGTCCACGCGATATTGCAGAGTCGCGTAAGCCAACACAACCCCACAACATCCAGAGCCCTAAGGAACTCAGGGCGAATCTCATCCACCCCCGGAGCCCTGCCACCGCGGAGCTTTTTAACCACCTCGGTGACCTCAGCACCAGAGATTGGAGAGCCCGACCCAAAGTCCCCAGGCTCCGCTTCCTCAGTGGAAGACGTGCCAGTAGGATTGAGGAGGTCTTCGAAGTATTCCGCCCACCGACTCACAACATCCCGAGTTGAGGTCAACAGCACGCCATCCCCACCATAAATGGTGTTGGTCGCGTACCGCTTTCCCCCCCTGAGACGCCGGATGGTGGACCAGAATCGCCTCGAAGCCGTACGGAAGTCATTCTCCATGGCCTCTCCGAACTCCTCCCACGCCCGAGTTTTTGCCTCAGCAACCACCCGAGCCGCATGCCGCTTGGACTGTCGGTACCTATCTGCTGCTTCCGGGGTCCCACAGGCCAAAAAGGCCCAATAGGACTCCTTCTTCAGCATGACAGCATCCCTCACCGCCGGTGTCCACCACCGGATACGAGGGTTGCCACCACGACAGGCACCAACAACCTTGCGGCCAGTCTATCACATGGACACATAAACGAGTCAAACAACCATTCACTCTCTCTCACACACACCTAGGGACAAGAGCGGCTTCAGATGTTATCAGCTCATTAAATGAATGTTATTAGTTGTTATCATCCCAACAGGTTGTGTTCAGACTGTCCCTCCTACCTCATAGTAGTTTTAAAGATACATACGTTGTTATCGCTGATAATATGCAGCGTCGCACGTGTGTAAAACGGGAAGTATTTTTTGTGCTACCTTTATTGAACTGTTTTCCTAAACCTAACCATACACCTGATCCAGAGCACTGAGCCTAAACTTAACCCCCTTACCCTTGAGCCTAAACCTAACACCCAGACCCTTTACTCTTAACCTAACCACAAGACCCTATTATTAGCACTAACAATGTAACATCAGCACTAACAAGGCATCTTTATAGGAGGTACAGGAGGGTCAGTCTGAACGCACTCTATGGGGATGATAACAACTAATAATGACCGTTTAATGGCTGATAACATTCGAAGCGGGTGGGAAGCGGCTTGGCAATTTACAGGCTTGACCAATCAGCCTAACATGCATGTTTTTGATCTGTGGGAAGAAACCGGAGTACCAGGGGAGACCCCAGGCGTGCACAGAGAGAACATGCAAACTCCACCAAGGCAGGCCCCCGGCTGGGATTTGAACCGGGGCAACCAGCTCGCTGAGAGGCAGCGACTGCTCCACCATGCTGCCCCTTGTACACACCTATTTTGAAGTAAATTGTGTCTTATGCACTCTTGTAGGTCAAGGGAAACTAGAGCCTTTCAAGTTTCTGTTTATTTTCATTTTAGTTTATCTCCCAGGGTTCTGGTAGTGTTCCAACGTGCAACTGGGCAAGAGATAGAGGACTTCCTGTTTCAGCCCATCATCGAGCTATAGCACAAAGTGACAGACAACAATGTACACTCATACTTTAAACCCTGGTTAAATTAGAAGCACGTCTGGCCATGCACTCACAGTTTGGAAATGACTCTGCGTTCTCCCCGATGAGCTGGAGGAGGTGACAGAAAGAAATGCTCACAGAAGTGCCTTTTTTGTGAGACAGTGATTCAAAGCTTCACTCAACTGGCCCTCTTTTAAATAATGTAATAAAAAAAGTTGAGCAGTGTTGGAGGGAATTAGTCCTGCTTGGCATATATTTTACTAATGAAGATTAAAACATCAATTTTTCTTTGTCTGTGTTCAATTTTCGTCAGATCTGTGTTGTCTTACTGACCACAGCCAACATCTTTGGTTCTTCTGTTTGCAACGTTGTGACTTTCGTCCAAACAGCTCTGTGTTACAGAAAAACCTAAAAGCTTCTAATTTAAGTAATTATGAATGATCTGATGACAAAGATTTAATCTGTTTATACAGGCTTGTACGGTGTTTTGTGAATTATTTTATGTGGTTGCAGGTATCCAGAGCTTGCAGAGGGAAATAAATCTGCAGCAAAATGAATTGTGTCCTCAGACGATGGGCTTCCAAGAATCTGCCTTTGTGGAGGCCTGCTTAGACATAATTGACATGGACAGAGGCACTGCTCAAAAATGTCTCTGATCGGGCCTGCAACATGAGAAGAGGCTCATTTCTCACATTGCTCTTCGCTTCTGAGGAAAGGCAACAAGTATTGAATTAGTTTGCATGAGAGGAGAGAAATTGAAATATGGATTGGGGTCGCAAATGCCTGCTAGTGCCACCGGCGGTTTTGGATATGGAGGATGAAATGTATTTTCTGTGTACGTGTGTGTCAGTGTGTGACTGATGCAGACAGAGCCGGCATCGAATGGTTTTCCGCCGCTCTTGTGCAGAGCTATTTTCAAATAACAAGAGAGGAGCAGGAGAGACACAGATGAAGTGAATGTTTTAAGAGGAAAAGTAATCTTAAAGACAAGACAAGCCATTTCTCACTCTAATACGCATCTGGATTCCTTGTCTCTCTTTCTTTACCGTTTTGCTTTTATGCCATCTTCCGTTTAGATATGTTTAAATCATGCATGCAGACTTTTGACCTATGGTTTGAACTGCCCAAGTCCCAGGCTTCTCCCATGATGCTTTGCAAACCTTTTGACCCCAGAAAGTCAATGGACTCTGACTTGATGGCAACAAAAGTATTTAAAACTTCCCTCAGGTTTGACCAGAACTTGATAATATCTCATATTTATTCATAGGAAATACTGATTCATCCTGATACTGTAGTTTGGTTACCAGATTTAGTTGTTTTATGGCTGAAACACAATCTCCATAATATAATTTTAAATAAAGTGTTTTAAACAGTGAATGTATTATTTTACACCCAAACAAAGAAAATAGATGAAAATGAAAGAGTGGAGACAAAGACGGCTCAATAA